>DWDT01001013.1:0-17411 GCA_018245595.1 Microceris scylla | reverse complement strand
AAACATCGTGAGGAAACCTGCACACCTTAGAATTTATAAAAAAAAAATATTTTCTAAGGTGTGTGAAGTCTGCCAACTCGCACTTGGCCAGCTTGGCAGACTATGGTCTTAACCCTCTTAATATGTGAGGAGACCCGGTATTCCAACAGTGGAATTGTAATGAGTAGAAAAAAAAACATCAAGTCATTGATAATTAAATTACCAATTAGATTAATTCAAACTTTTTTAATTGCATAAACTGAGAAAAAGAAAATTAGACCATCAGAATTATAATTTTCGTTTGTGAATATTTGCAAACACAGATACATCATCAACGTGTAGACAGAAACCAAACGATTTTAAAAGTGATATATAACGAGCAAAGTTCAGAAGTTTTGTAACCCAAATACAGCCAATGATGGACCGTAACAGGCAGTAGCTTTACCTAAGGATCCGTGGCCGAACATAATGATGTACACAGAAATATGAAGGTTTACGAATTAAGCACGGCACAACGGGCATATTGTGTCTGTGGGATCGAACCAATAGACAATTAATTCTATCTTAAAATGGAAGCCACGCGACAAAATTAAATTTCGCGCAACCAGTAATTTTGTCACCGACTGTACCCACCCCGCCATTAAAATATCTCGTATGCATTAATATAATTTATGGGGTGGCTACATATTATTGCAAAGCCCTTTATTTATGTTACGACCCAAATAAATACCGCCGTGATCAATTCGCAATAAAAACTTAACAATAGTGTAGCCGCGTTTTATTTGAGTTGTAATGCTTTAAATGCGTCGTTAACATTATTAATGTTTCGGTAATTACCGATAACATTATATGAAACGGTATTATCGAATATTTCAAAAATTGTACTCTACGCTTGCTTGTTACTACGTATAACGACATAACGTTACCGGTAGGTAGTGTCAGTGTATAAGCTATCCACGGTACTACATTAAAGCTATTCGCAGTAAAATATTTGATTGATTGGCGTCTTACGTTTCATCGATAGTTTTTTATAGTTTGTGTAGTTTGGGATCAGAATTCGAGAGCCAGTATTTCAGAGACGACTAGAAGGAGACTTCCAGGGTTGGGAGTGGATAGGATTTTTATTTGCATTTATTTGGATAAGCACAAATCCTCGATCCTCTCTCTGATGTTGTTAAAAATGATTAAAATTAGTTAATAAGAGGAAGGCTAGCTTTAAGGTAATATGATGTAATAACCAGGGTGCCACAATCGCTTTAGCGACAAAAAAAAAACGTATCGTCCTATGTTCAGTATTTCACGTTAAATATAAAAAAAATATGCGTAATAATTGAATGAACGTGTTCACGTCAATGAATATGTAACAACCATTGTAATAAAATGCTATTGAAAATAAATTCTGTATTAATGAACCACAGTATTATTACACGTGAAACAATAACAATGTAACTTTATTACATATGTAGATATATTTTCCATTATTACCAGCATTTGTATTGTGACCCTTTGTACCCGCCGGGTGTAGGTAAAATAATACAAATTATTTACAATTGCAATACATATTTAGTAAAACATTTTTGAAATGTTATATCGCTTCTTTTAAAAGAAGGGATATTTATTACATTATATTAATAAGACTAATGTTAAAAATATTACTGTTCCTGCCGTCCTGTCACCAAATATATAATTCTAACTAATAATATAATTGAATAATATGTGTAACTGAATTAAATGACGATGACAGTTCTATTTTTACAGTTCTATTTGAGGTCGTTGTAGATCTTCGTCGGCGATGGTTGTCGGCCAGGATTGCTCACTTTGTACCTACAATGTTTACAACAAAATATAAAATTAATTCTTCGACATTGATCGAGTATCTAATTGTTAAGTTGTCTTAAGTTTTATATGTTACAATTTAATTTATAGATCAATTAAATGTTAAAATTAATATCTATGTAGGTGTATGTAGGTTAGAAATTATAATATTTGGACAAACAGCGTACAATTTTCATTTAAATAGGGCTGGTTAGTTGCGCGGCAAGCAACCCAATGCAACGTAGATCCATGTTCGTTTTTCGTTACATTGTCACGAGGACGACAATGAATTGAACTGTTCTATACTAGAAGCGTATTTAAAATAAATATACTTAGAATAATCACAGTTCAAAAATGGAGCTCATGGATTGAGAAGTATGAAAAACGAACATTATTCGCGGCGGAATACGAAAGGGGAGCGCGGGCCGCAATCACAATCCAATAGCAATATCCCATTCTTTTCGCGAGCGGGTCGGTCAATAGAGTCGTATCTGTATTTGAGTAGCGTATCTCGAGTCGTCCGGGCGTCCGGCGGTCGCGAGAAATTGAATGAAAACATTGAATATTTATTCTCAGACGATGCCACTGCATCGCTCCCAGGGTTGGCACAGACCAATGCGCCGATTGGCTTTTTGCTTTCGTAATTTTGAGTTTTTAGGTATGCTTATAATGGTTAAAGAAAGGTAAGTTTAATAAAGTTTTTTCTTTTGTATTCCGATTACCCAGGTACGTTATTACTGGTAGGTACCCAATGAATTAGTAGGCTATATATTTGATAAAATGTACCCGCAAATACAGGAAGTAATGGTTCAAGCAAGATCGACTTTCTTATCTGTATATAAGTTGTTATGGACGATAATTATAGTCATTAGTGAATCGCAAAAAGCCTCAGTATTTACAAGTACAATCTATAGGTGTAGTTGGGCGAATACATTTTTATTGTGTTCATTTTTTATCATGTTCATTATATGCATCGTATCACTAATCTAATTGGTTTTTACTAGTGCCTGGGTGTGAAGGTCAGAAATTTATTTTTGTCAATGTTGATGCAAATCTGTCTGCGTTTAACACCACTTCGTTAAAAGATAGTAAGTAGAGAAAAGCTTATAGAAAGCAAGTACAGATATAATCATGTCTACGTTAAGTCTGAGTATATTTATCATCTATATGAAAGGCTACATTCAACTGACTACTACTTTGTAGGGAACCTATTGACGGTATTACAGCAGATGGTCAGGCTATTAAAAAATAAAGAAATATTCGTAGAGTCTGTCGTGTTGTTGCTCTTTACACTCGAGATGATCTTACGGCGTTCCTTTTAATATTTGATCTGCATATTTATAACCCGCGCACTGGTGCCGCGAGCGTGTTTTCGGATTTACGGGTTATTTCATTTCGTATCGCCTTGCCCCGGACAACTGTTGTTTGCCATGCTGAGTATGACCAGGCATGAACTTATGTGTACACGTGGGGAGCTTTTACGTTTTGTTACGGGCGTTAAGCTTATGGTTTTGTTACATAATTTTTTAACCCTCTCGCTAACCCAAAACAGCTCTTTAGTTTCAATCGTGACTTGTTTTTTTAATCAAAAGTAACGGTCGTGCATACGAACTGACAATTGGATTAAAGCTAATGAAATGGACAACTGGAAGGATTGTTTTATTTTGTTAAAAAATCACATCATAGATTAATTAAGATTTAATTTTCAATTCAGCACTAAGCAAAAGCAATAAGTTTAGAAAACTATGTAATTTGTACTTCAAAGGTAATATTGCATATTTTATTACGTTAGAGGCGTTTCCGTTGCTAGATTCCGGGACAATATTCTGTGTATTCAAAGTATTTTCTAAAAAACATCAAGAAGTTTCAAATTAAGTTCTAGTACTTTGTGATTCAAATAAGTGAATTTATACGTGGTAACTTAAATATTAACTTAATATATTTGGATTCGAGCTATTGTAACGAATTATTCTCGTAAATTGTAAACGTAGTAGAAATGTTATGAGAGCTATTAAAGGAATTTTGGCATTTGAAACATAAATTTAATTCGTCTCATTCAGCTCGTAGCATGTGGTTTAGAAAATGTAATAAATAGTCTATAAGTCTGCCATGCTTCTATAAAGAAGCATGGCAGACTTGAATGATAACATTTGCAACAAATTAGTTTAGCAACATTTAAGCATCACGTTACATGAATCCGTTGAAACCTATCATGTTGTGCTAGTTTCTCTTAGTTTAAGCGATTTGCATGAGATTTCTCGCGATGTTTACCGAGCGACTGAACAGCCGTCGTAAAGAGCGTATTCATGCTTGTCTGTGTTTGTAACGTAATGCTGAGATTCTTCTGGTAAATATGCATGTCCTACTAGTTTTTGCTCGCGATGCCGTTTGTGTGAATAATTAAGTTAACATTATTTTAAAATAATCCTAAAGTATAACGGTGTACGCCTTCATGCAATATGCAGCGCCCACTCTCCCAATACAATACAATATTTATATATTTTATTTCTCTTAAATTAAAATGTATACGAGTTTCAAAATGGCTATCCATGTGTGCCATCTGGTGGCCCAAGAAAGCACTACATATGTACATATTACACATTTTGGTTGTCAAGGCTACTGTTCAATGATAAAAGTAATCGGTAATTGTTGTACCTGTAAATTATCCGGTATTTCAAATTTTGCTTAAACCCCGGATTGACTTATAAACACACATAATATGCAATACTCAAATAAATAACTACAACAGACAAATTGATAAATTTTTATCTTTGCTATATTAGTACACTCAGGTTGTTTCTATAAAGATTTTCTACATATAATCAGCTTTTTTGCTAAAAAATAATTATTCACAGTTACAACATATTTCTAGGCGGAAATTAGAAAAACTAAATAAATTTTTAACACTTATCGTTCTTTTTCCTTTTTCTGCGATTGCATTTCTCGGCACTATCACACGGCACATATCCGGGTTCGCCATATTTGCACAGAATGTTCTGGAAGAAATTCTCCTGAGGGTCCTTGACGATCGACAACTTCCTGTCCAACCGTAATGTGTTGGTCGCGTTTGAAGTCACTGGTGGCCAAAGAATTGGTAGCAACCTTGTAATTGTGGGAGATGGGTTTCTGTCAAAAATTTAATTTAATTTGAGATAGTCATCAATATGTCAATGGTGGTCGAGGGTGTCTATAATTTTAACTAACCTTCAATTTATTCAATGATACACATTTATGCAATGGAGTTGGTTGTTGCAACATCAAAGATATTAAAATAAACGAAGCATCTGTTTTTCTTTTAAATATACTTTTCGAGGACGGGTTATTAAAATCTTGTATTTATGAACACTAACTTTAAAAAGCCAACTAGTATATTTACGTTCCGAATGTTTCATACGTCATGTTTTGTGTGTGATTTCGAAGGTTCAAAACTCGACAGATTGTTACTCGGCGAATCATAAGAATCTCCGATATAATATCGATTTGAAACCATTAATTGTCCATTTTATACAGTAGTTTAATAACCATATTATGTTAAAATAAAATGATTATATAATATTTTTTGGAATCAGTACATTGTTTTAAAATGTACAAACTAGTCACAAAGGTTGTGTGAAATAAGGCTCCACGCACTCCATGCTAAGCGCGTTAATTGTAATCAGTCTGGAATATCAGATCTGGGATAAGGTTCATTAGGACAGTGCGTAATGGCGCTCATTGGGGGAGTTCTATGTCCAGCAGTGGACTGAAACAGGCCGGTCATGATGATGTTGATGATGATAAGGTTCATTATGTGTGGTAGAAATATGTAACTGGGAATAAGCATAGCATATGTACAGTATATTTATTTTCAAAGTTCTAATTTTTATTGATAGTTTTCTAACGTACTATTACTTACCCTTTCTTCATGAAATTTGTGAACAAAGTTGTTGTCCGATCTATAACAAGTTTATCCGTGTTCGTTAGCAGCAGCGGTAAACCAGCCAGCTTGAAAATGTAAGATAGCTCATCTCCATGAGCAGCTCCCGGAATTTGCAGATTGGAGTATATTCTGAAGAAATTCCTATATCCAATATAAGAGAATTGGTAGTTGAATACTGGTTGATCTGATACCTCCATCAAGAGTTTCGAATAGGCGTGGATGCTTCCATACGCCACCCAATCGGAAAAGTAGTTCACGAAACCTCGAAATGAATCCTTGCTAATGCGTCCTTTTCCAAAATAATGCGTACGGATTTTCTTTGCGACTTTTCTTTTATCATCATCTGAACACCAGGAAAACACTGAGCTTATTCTGTCTACGAAATATTTGTCCAACTGGTCATAAGTGTCAGACTCGATGAGAGAATGAAACGTGATACCTTCTGAGTCTGTGTAGCCGATAATTGTTGGTACTGCGTTAAATGAACCAGATTTCATTATGTTGTATGGTTTGTCGTGGAAAAATGGTTGCGGTGAGTTGTTGTCAATGCAGGGCGTATATTTAAAGTACTTAGGATTTACTGATGTGTCTTTGGTAGCTTTCGTGAGATCATCTATAGAGGCATTTGAAAACACATTAAATATGTCTTCCTCATTGCACGCGTTACTTATTTTCCGAGCATCTTCTAACGCTGGTGTGATTGGGTCTAAATTGAAAGCCCAAGGAGCTAAAGCCGATCCGCTCATGAGAATAGCTTTATGAAATAATCCTTTGCTTTGTTTTGACAGAAAGTGCATAGAAACCGAAGCAGCGCCAGCACTTTGCCCACACAATGTAACATTATTTGGATCGCCGCCGAACGCAGCTATGTTCTTCTGGATCCATTTCAAAGCTGCCACTTGATCTCTTAGCCCGAGGTTCGATACACCATTGACACATAAAAACCCATACACACCAAGTCGATAATTAACTGTCACCACAATAACATTTTTAGCGACTAGATATTCTGGATTGTAAATTGTTTTTCCACCATAGTAATAGGCACCACCATGAATAAATACCATCACAGGCAATTTGTCTGTAAACTTCACAGATTCTGGTGTATAAACATCGAGAAACAAACAATCTTCGTATCCGACAACGAAGTAAAAAAAATTTTGGACACAGCTTCGGAATGGGTTAAAAGCATTGTATATTCCATCCCAGTGCGGTGGATCCTTTGGAAGCTGAAATAAAAAATAACAGTTTTCATGACTTTATATATTGACATAACCCTTCGGTAAAAGCGATAATTTGCCACGCTGGCCCAATGCAGAATATCCAATGTGTTCAAGTTTTTCTTTTTAATTTTTAAAGGTTGTTAATTTTATGTTTGTTTGAATTCATATCTTTTCAGTGTTTGAATGTAGGTATTTATTAATAGAGCAGAGCAGAATTATTTCGTTTTAAAATTTCTGACGGAGTTCGTCGAGTATCCATTTTGCTTTTTCATTAAGTGTAAATCAAAACGCTATTTGGTTTTATGGAAAATACGCATATTTTTATGAAATTACATTGTCATTTATTCGTTCATGCATTGGTATTGGCACTTGTTCTAACAGACGTCGATGCGATTATTAGGACTTTTATTCAAGTTTCGTTTTGGCATACGCTGCCGTTACATTGCGAAATTAAATTCAAATAAGAGCTAATTAAGCAATAACTTAGAATAGGTTTTAATTTTAAGACTTTATTTAGCAAGAATTGAACTTTGACTCTTACCTGGAAACGCTCAGCGGTCGCATATCGTATGTTGAAGTACTGGTTCTGTCCCAGTAGAGTGCGCAGGCCTCGCACGCTACCCTGTTGTGTGGTTATAATTGGCGCAAAGGTCCCATGAGCAGGCCTGGCAATATTGATCCATAGTAGAATTATAAAATTGGTAGTATTTAACATTTTTGTCTTTATTTTTTAGGTATTTGTGTTAATTTACGTTTTAATATTTTTTGTCATATAATATACTTTTTGTTTGTTTGCTATTTTCAATCGGTACAGTGAATATTCCTAATTGTTTTTTTACGTTTGATTGATAATTTTGAATTAATATAACAGCCTTGTTATTATTGTCAACAATAGTCCACTAAAGTTTAAAGTTTCAATTTTTTCCATCACTTTCAAATATTTTTCACTTTAATTACTGAACCACTTTATATTCAACAATATATGTATATATAACATGATATAGCTTAATGGTATAGCTTAAACTGTTTATTTTATATAAAAACTATTCACATAAACACCATAGCTGGTAACTGCTCATTGCACTGGCAATACCATGTAGCTTTATGGTAGAAAGTATCCAGTTAGTTACCGATATATAGTATTTGGGCTGTGGCAGGCGTGCTAGTGGCCATTACTAGTTTGATCACAGTCACAGTTAAAACATTTCTCATTTAACATTCACGAAACGTACACTGAATTGATTGAATTAAAAACTCCATTTTCAAGTCAAAACACGATGTTACATTAACAATTCCGTTACGACCATGTATGTGCAGTCTGCTCACTGTATCTCAGCGAAGTTGGCAAACACGAGAATGAGAGTTCACGGTATTGACAAAGACTGCAGAGGTAGCGAAAGTGATGTACTTGCGCAACTTGTATCTACTCGCTTGTCACAAAAAAGCATTGGTACATCTAGGCTTGCGTTTTCTGTCTGTACCAACAGATCTCAATGATGATTACGAAAAATCATTTTCACGTTTGATACACAGCAAATGTATCTTATTCCAGTATTATTGTTTGCTTAAAAATTCTTAATATAAAAATGGATAACGGGTAATGGGATATATTAACGGGTTTTTATAAAAAAGGATTTGATTGCTTCCCGGCCTTCTGGTCCGATGTCTTGAGTAGAAGTGTAAATTGTTGTATTAAAGTGGCTCGGGACCATTCGGAGTGGCGGTAGTTACGGAGATATGTATATGTATGTCCAACAGTGAACAATAAAATAAAGGTAGATGAAAAATACAAATAGTTTAAACGTCATAACAGTGAATAGGTACGTATCCAATTCCAAGAATGCGTAGGCACGCAATTTCGTAGTCCAAGCCTTTGAGTGATACAAGTATCGAACGAGGAGGGCGCGGCGTATGTGCAATGATGCCAGCAACTGGTCACATACTTTACATGCTTACTAACTTACGTGGTATCAGAAGTCCAAGAATATCTGTTTTAAATTTGTCTTGCTGTGTTCCTATTTCGAAGCTTAAGTTAAAAATATTCATCAAACCAGAAGACGCCGGTGCGATTGGAATGTCTTCACTTGCATTTGATTTAGTTTAAATTTTATGGTAAGCAAGATATTTATACACAAAAGAAATGCTGGTTTGATGTTATATAATAAAAATGCACTGCAGTCTCTAAAATAAACGTGGGACAAACTATTAGGATGAATTTAAAACAGCAGTATTTATTTAACTGGTCTGTTTAACCGCCGTGTGTCCCGCACACAGAGCGGATCGCTAACTGTGCCCCCTGTTGAATGCTAAGTAGAAACAGAGTGCATTAGAGATTTTGTATTCGTATGTTGGAAAATATATTATTTTGTTTATCCTCGTTCGTTTTGTTTATTGTAGTAGATTTCGAATTGAAATGAAATGACATTAATAGTTACAAAAACAAATTACAATTCGGATACGATTAACTGTTTGTAAATATAACCTAATTTAGGAACATTTTCGTTCCCCATAAATGTCTTTTGATCAATTCCCTGCTTATTTTCATCATCATTATCATCATCAGCCAAAACGTGCCGTTGAGTCCGGTCTGCAGTACTTCTTCTCTAGCTTTTTTCACCTATCCTGCGTATATTATATTGTTTTTTAATAGGAATGTACTCGTATGTGGGTAAATAGCGTTTACCAGAAATCGGTTGCTTGCCACCCAATGGTGTTACGTAGATATTCATAGGAATTTATTCCAAGTTTTTGTTCCATCTTAAAGGTATAACCCTTTATACAGTATAACATAGGTCAAGGTTAATTGCTTACTAAAACATAATAATAATTGTAAAATTATGAGTAGGCGGTACTTAATCATACATCTAGTATTTCATATTAAAAGACCGCTATCTATCAAACACTTGCTACAAATAATAAGCCCATAAAACAATTCTTACCAATCGATCTATTCGTCTGTGCGTTTTGTTTCGCCTATCTTAACAATGGCTGGAACAATTATTCACATGTTGTTTGAATGAGTTTATTAGTGATCTGTTGATAAGAATTGAGTCTAACATTTACTCGTTCCTTCTTTTTGAATGCTTCAATAATACAAAGAGGTTATTTCAATATAAAATTAATGATAAGTTATCGCTCAGATGTTAACAAAATCTATTTCTTTGTTCTATGTTACATAACTGTCGACGTACTTATTGATCCTGATTGAACTTTTCTTATCAAATGGGACAATGTGTGCAAAACAATTTTTTTCTCCGTCTTTTTTCTCCCGGTCTATTATAGCCCGAGGGGCGCACAAAGCCGAAATATAAGTATAACTAAAACATGACCTTCATTGACTGTATGTATATACCTTGTGATGAATAAAATAATTTAAATTTGAATTCTAAACAATTAATGCGTTAGTCATCATCATCATCAAGGTTATTATGTTATTCTTGATGGACAGGACCATCCCCTACGAATGACAAAGATTAAAGCCATAGTATGTTGTTAGCGAAATGTAGGTTAACACATTTCACACGTTTTCGACAACACAATGGATATCTCTATGGTATGCAGGTTTCAATGTTTCCTTCACAATTACAGAGAGTTATACTTAATCATGGAAACACACATACTTTTGTAAAAAAGGAGTCGCGTCCCAGGTTTTGAAACCAGAACCCGCGGAGAGGAAGGCTGTTTCTAAATCACTAGAAAATTAACTGACTGAATGAGTTAAACTAACTTGTTCCATACTGGCCACCAGGAGCACTTACAGATTATCAGTTGTGCGATTCTTCTTAATACTTTCAGTAAATAAAGCAAAGTCGAAAAGTAAATTATAATATTCTCGGTATTAATAATTTAATTCAATTCAAAAAGCGTAAGACCCAAACTTAATGACATTTAATATATATTTTTTAGATTACGGCACCGCCATATTAATCCAACCGCCTTGAATATGCATTTGTCTACGAAAGGAATATTAATCAGTGTTTATTAGGTACATTTAAGCGGAAGTTATTATATGTGTCCACATCCGATGATAGCTAAATAGAATTTGACGTTTAGCATCATCACTAAGTCTATTATGTCGCACCATCTGTCTGTCGCGTGCGCATTTAATTAAATATGTGTTATTTAATTAGGAGCATAATATCTAACTAGGAATTAATTTTGAAATCATTCAGCGTGTTTAAATTTGGAATGAATGTGCAATAACTATATTTGCCAAATATATTTATATTAATAAAAAAAAAATAAGTATAAAAATATGTGTATGTAGCTATTTATTTTTAAATGATAAATACGTTTTTATGTGTAAGACTATTTTTTGATTGAGTTGTAGTTTGCTATTAATTCAAAAACAAGATCAAGGAAATAATTTTAAAAAATATAGATATAATGCGGTTAGTTAAATTTTTTTTTGTTGAAGACTGCTAATTAAGTGAGCAATTTACGATTAAATAATTATGTTTTTAATTTTACTTAGTATACATCTATGTATGCAATTATGTATGTTGATTTATACATTTATGCTTACTTAGGGATACATAGTTCGTTATTCTTTCTGCCCTGTTTACGCATTGTTTTTATATTTGACAAACATATATTGGATAAATAGGGATCATATATTGCATAGACATATATTGGATAAACACAGATTTAGTCTTGAGTTTGGATTTCCGCACATTCCCCTTTGACCAACCACATTAAAATATTAGTAGTCGTGATGCATGGAAAGAACGTATGTTCCACCCACAGATTCCTGGTTGATCTATCCCGGTCTAGACGTAACGTAAAACGAAACATCACGCCTGTAATTCCCGAAGGGGTAGGCAGAGGAGTGTAGTGCACTCCCAGATGTACTATAGACTAGACGGATTAGAGGCAGATGATGGTAATGGCTTATTATTATTACTATATATTGAACTACGCCAAATTGCGTCACATTTTTATAGTATAAAATACTGCGTGTATGCTGATTACACTTGATGCTGTAATATTTACTACGGAATCCGTCAACCTCTGTCTGTACAACACACGCCTTAAGCCCCGGGTCTGCGAATCCCGTAGAGATAATTTGAATTAAAAGTGCGAGGAAGTGCTCCAATTTGCATGTTTGCCCAGTTTATAACAATTAGTCGCCGGAGTTTTTCTTTATTACCGGATTAAAGCGGCGACTTCCGCTCCCGGCTTAATCATGCTTTATAACTGGTGATAACGGATAGTCTCCTATTGGACTTTGTACATGTGTCTTTACACTCGACCGGCTCCATTTCGCAAGAACACAGGATGTTACTTACAAGTACACGCTAGCCACGTTTTACATGTTTTGTTGCATTTCCGATACAAATACAATTCATGTCATGTTGTTCATGAGTTACGAAATTGCCGAATGGCGTGTATCGATTTTCTTTGGCACAATAATTATAAATAGGGTTCACCCGTTACACAGTAGGTTATAAAGTATCATTATATAGATATGCAAGACAATTTACAAGGTAGGTACTTTTGAAAAACTTGGAAATTGAATAAGCAGCCGACAGTACAAAGGAGGGGAATATTTCAGAAGTGAAAATCAACAAAGCGAATTGGTAACAGGAGAGACTTAAGAACCAAAAGTCCTGCAGGCATCAGGCTTTGTTGGCGACTGCGATCGCGGAACTTGGGCGACGGCACGGAATACCGCCCCGAGCGTCGCATTTGTATCAAACGAATATTCCGCCCATAAAGTATTAGTTTCGCGGCTTTGTCAGTTTTCTTTTTGTTTCATTTTATTTAATTATTCCACTATTTAATTATTCTATAGACTGCCAGGTTAATATTTCAGGAATATGTACATATATAATTTAAGTTGGTATTGTAATAAAAGTATTTTAAAAGCGCCATCTCAAAAGTTAATAGGGGTTCCTGGATTTCTCTGCAATGTACAGAGAATTAAAGTTCTACGCGTCAATTTGCGTTTACATGATCAAATTATGTAATACTTGAGGTTTGTTAGATGTATTAAACAGAGACGCGAATACAATAAAAATCTAAAATGTAATAAATTAATAATTTTAATTACAAAGTTATTAATGCTACATATACAGGAAAAAATTAAATTATAATTAGCGAAAAATCTGGAATTAGGGACAGGGCACGCAGAGCCTTTTTAAACGACTGTAGGATATCTCGTATGCAGAGTATCCGTTTAAATTCGTAATTTTTTTAACAGCATTTATAGTTCATGTAACGAATTTTCTACTATGTAGACAACATTTTTATCTATATGTTTCCTACTACCTACTATGTTTCCTTCAAAATATACTTAGCATCCCTTTTGTACTTAAAGAACTTTGGCAATCTTGGTTAATTATACTAAATAAGTTGTTAAATAGTTCTCTCTAGTGGAACCAATTACAAAACTATCGTCATCAAACGAATGATTATGCTTGATGTGTTGTCTATTGGTAAGTGGTCTGTGCGTTGACCTAAGTAAATATCAGTGGAAGGTCATCCCTTTTATGTCGCTGCATCGAATTTCGGAGCTATTTGCTTTTCATTACACTTGATTTTGTAGCTTCTGTTCGTGTGTTTGTCTTACGGTCTATTTCGGAGCGACTGACCGCCGCTCGTGAACAAACATAATCAATTTTAACAGTCGTTCACATGTGTATCAATGATAATATACGTGCGATTTGTTGAGATTTTCTGTGTTACTGTATGAAAGGATATAGTCGAATTGAGTGCTATCCAATATTGTATTTGGGTATAATTTATAATTGGCCTATTTCATTGAATATCGATTGAGAAGCCGGGAGTCCAAGTTACCTAGTCCAATGTCGGTAACTACAAGAATTTCCTTTTTATTTTGACGACAAGCAAACAAACACTAATATTATTTATATTGGTACATATTATTTGGATACTGTTTATTTCCCCTATTGTAATATTTTTATCGACATTTAAATTGTAATTGCAATGTAAAAATTAAGTAATTAATAACATGTATAAACACATGTAATTGTGAAATTATTAACAGTTGCTAGAAGTAGCTAAAATATATTACTGTGACATTTAAGACTCGGCAAACGGTCACGTTGACGTCTGGTTGACCTTAGCTGTCAAAATTACAGAGCATCACGATATACATATATTTACAATAAATAATGAATATAATTATTGAAGCATGTCGCAAGGGAATTATAATATAGCAAAGACGGCTTAGTATAATATTGTAACATCGGAAATTAACACTTTTTAATGTTATTTGACTGTTGCGTTCAAATAAGCTCTACAGCAATTTAATCCGTTTTTATCAGAAAAGGGATAACATAAAATAATAAAATACAGTTTTTGTTAGTTTCGAAATAAATAATATGATCACTAATATTGTTCAGTCGATTCTGCCCATATTTCCGTTGCGGACGTAGCCGCGGGCGCCGGCTAGTGTATGATAATTGAGCGATGCATAAATCTCAATTATGCAACAAAAAGCTCGGGGCATCCGTTGCTATTGAATATTCAAGAGCGATGCACATCTGCATGCGTCTGCCACCGGCGGTCGGGAGATTTCGTTATTGTAGAAATTTCCAGAAAATGTCATACATAATATGATGTGCGTCGTCTACTCTGTATTGAGTCAACTCACTATAAAATCCTCTTTAAATTAACAATTCCCACACATTGATGTATTTCACACATATCGGTCACTGTTTTGAATATATGTAGCTACCTTATATTTATTTATGTATATTGATTAATTGATTTCATGCAAGTCCATCACCTTAAACACGAGTTAATTTCAAACATACATAATTATATGGGCCCCGAATTTTCTTGATTTTTGATTTACAGAGTGTCCAAATGTGAGCGATACTGGCAGCGACATGCGCAATGTGCTATTGCATTAATATTTGTATAATGCTAAAGTGTGTCAGTGTCGTATATACATGAATTTTGATGTAGAATCTGTATTGTATAGTAACCTTGAGCGCGCAGTGAACCAATGGCTATCACGGATTATTTATATGTAGGCTCCGTTTTAATTTTATATATGTTAGGTAAGAACACATTAGTGATGCGTATCGGAGCGTCAGAGCACCAGGTTGGAACGCAAGTAGTCTTGCGTATTTATAAAATGTTGGTTTCAATATATCTTTGACGATTTAGCTTAAAAAAAATGAAAGATATATGAATGACGAATATAATTGTTTTTCATGCTTTTTGTCTTTTGGTGTAGATAGTGGTAGATTAGGTACATAAATGTGTCTGATATTTTGTATAAATCCACCCAGATTAAAATTTTTTCCGAAAAGAAAATACTGGAGCTGGAGATACATAGATACTGGAGCGTAACAATATGTTTTTAGTCCAATTTTGTACGTGTTTTTATTCTTGGAAAAGCATGATTTAATAATGGTAAAAAGGAAGTATTATATTGAAGGAATCCGTTGTATAAATCTTTAAATTTTATTCCGTACTCTTTGATATTTTACGTTAACAACACCTTTTTAATTTTATATTCACATTGTTATATACATATAGACAAATGCATTATTCCATATATAATACCATTATACACCATGCCCCCTACAGTGCCACTTAAACTATGCTACATTAAGACTATAAGCCCTTTGGCACACGTATAAATCACAGTCACAAACATGTCCATAAGAAAAATGAGATCACAGAACAACACACTAAAGATACTTAAGCACTGTGTAGATATCCGCGTCAAAAGCATACACATATGTATATAATTGATCAGATTGAACTTGCTTCAAGTACTATATTCATAATATTGAGGGTTGCCTTAAAATACTTTTTTGTTTTAGATCGAAAATTACTATGGCAAATAAATTAAGGAATTTGTTTCGCGATAAGAAATTCTCTCTACTATTTTATTGGAATTTATTTATATCATACCCTACCATTTATATTTGCGTTACTTGCGGAAAACCAGACAGTGCATACTATTCACAACATCTATTGAAATCCATAGCTTTTTCTCCTAAATTTCGTGTATGTATCATTCCACAGACGGATGGAGCATTCATCCCACAGGTGTCCAGTTGAGAACTGATTGTCGATGACCAGAGCCACTGGGTTCCGCGCGCGGCTCGGGCTCCATCGAACTGGCAGGAGATTTGATGTTCTCGGGGTGGGATTACTGGAAAAATATAAATAAAATATTTATCATTCTACAAAAAAAGTCAGCCGAAAATGGGGAAAAATGTATTGGAATTTGACGTCAGAAATTTAGAAAATTCAGATTTAAAGCTATTTTTGGAAATAACTTTGTATTATAAGCAATACTTATAAAAAGTCCTGGATAGAATAAATCGCTTTTTATAACCTATTAACACCAAGGAAAACTGATATTTTTTTAATGAAAGAAGCCAGTTTGGGGCTAATTTGCGCTTGTTATGAAGATTTCGAATATCGTCCGATTTATATTATATCAATAGGATTTGTTATTAAACACACAAATCAAATACGCGTCAGGTAATGAGTGAGAATTAATTTAATTCCTAAGTTTTTTACTCATGTGCGCTAGATCTACATCTGTTTAGCGTTTACCTCGACTCTATGCGCTGGATAGGTTTTTACACCAAATAGTATGAAAAATTTCAGAAAAAGTAGTGTCTAAAAGAAACACTTTAAGTTTTTACAATAATATAATCATAACATTAAAAATATTCTTCTACTATTACATGTCACAACGTAGGCTCCTAACCTCTAGAGGGTCGCAATTGTTGAAAGGAGTACACAACGAATTTGGAAATTATCAGCACGACAATAAAACCCAATTTTGTACGTTTTAAAGGCGTCGAATGTTCCTGAACACAATAACAAGAATAGATACGACGTCGATAGCTTCTACAAACGGATGTTCAACTACGAAATAAAGTGGATCAACAAAAAGTGGCCTCGCCTTGATTTAATAATGGAGCCGTAATTTTTTTTGTATTCATTAATAAAAATGTTATGATGTAAATTTTATTTTTAATCTCGTCATATATAATATAACCAATCCAATACAAGATATAAAATTCTTATTTTAATTTTTTGTTGTTTTTAAACTGGAGGTTACAACTAAAGAAATAAGTTTATGTTAGTCGCCAGTTTTTGTTGGAGTAAACATCAAAGCTTATTTATTATTGCACAACTAAGAACCTTTACTTTTTACAATTGTTTATAATTTGGTAGATCAAAATAATTCTTCTTCTTAAAGTGCCTCACCGACTAGCGGAGGTTGGCTGTCAATTTCGCAAACCTTCCTCAGTCTTGCGCAACGTGAAAAATTTCAGCAGCTTTCGCTATCCCTGTCCACTCTCTAATGTTTCGTTTCATGACCATGATTTCTTTCACCGGCCCACCCTTCGTTTGACAACGAAATAATAAGAGTAGGGTTTCACGTGCAAAGTGTCGTTCGAGAAAACAGCGAATTAGATTTGTGAGAGATAAGAACAAGAGGACCTTTAGTCCTATTTGGGTTTCGATGCACA
>DWDT01001012.1:0-17415 GCA_018245595.1 Microceris scylla | reverse complement strand
GCGGTACGAAAAGCTGGGCTCTGCGATCCGCATGCCCAGCGTGGAGATTACGGGCATAAACCCCCTTTTGGGAAGCCTATGTCCGGCAGTGGACTGAGATAGGCTGATGATGATGAACAATCGGTGTAACCAAACATGTTACCAAAATGTTATCGATATAAAAATAAGACAAATATGGCGTTTATTTTTGTGCTCGTAAATGTAATAAATCATTATCGATCGTTTTATCTTTTCACTGTAGTACACGCATCTCCTCTCAAAGTACAAAGGTTTGGTGCAAATTCACATTAAATATTGCAAATATTCTCATGTCAATTAGTTACGAATATTCTACCGACGAGCATTTTCATTGAGCTGTTCCCGTATTTAAAGCAACATTTATTCATGTTACTTAACCGAAGTCATAATAGCAAAATAAGAAAGATACTAAATTAAATTTTGACTGTTTATTGAAATTGTTAACATTTTTCTATTTGATATTCAGTAGAATTTAAACTTTCAACCTGAAAAACTACCTAACAATTTTAACAAAAAGAACGTAACTGGAGTTACCGAGGATTTCACTTACCCTATTACTACATAGGTAAATCATCTTTGAGACAACACTCACCTCCACTTTGTCCTGCGGTTCTGAAACCAGGTCTTCACTTGAGCATCTGTCATCTTCAACGTCTTCGCTAGCGAAGCCCTTTCCGCTGACGCTAAATACTTCTGCTTGTGGAATCTCTTCTCCAACTCCGCTATCTGCATTCTTGTGAATGAAGTCCTAGGTTTCTTGCGTTTGGGCGGCGTCCGATTCTGATAGGGATGACCAATTCGCCTTGTGATCGGAAACGAGGCTGGAAAGATGGAAACAATATTATTATAGTAACATAACAATTTGTGGTTGATAGAATCGAATTCGGAACTACTCAGTCCGAATTTTCCTATCATATCAGCGTGTTCGGGGCTGTATCAGTCTGAAAATTTATAGGCAAATACAGAAAGGTATAAGAGCAATAAAATTTAATGTCGGCTACAGAAATCACTGAACCACAACCCTCGCATGCTCATTCGCTATTTGGCGTCGTACGCACACATTGAATATAAAAACGTAATGTTTCTTTAATAACCATGTTCATGTTTAGTATAAATATCCAAATACTTCCTATGAAGGTAAGCTAAGTATGATAATTATGTACATATACAGCGTGTCCCTTGAAAATGTATTCTTTGTAAATAGGTTTATTATACGTACGTCGACTTTAATTTACATAATACCTTTAATAATATGTAATAATAAACATTGAGTTAAAAACCTCATTATACGTAATTCTATTTTATCCATTTCTATGATTATATAAATGCGATTAGAGGAAATGCGGCCAATAAGTAGACATGAAAAGACAAAGAGGTATTGTTCAAGAGGCCTCAAGTATTGTAGGTATATATACATATATTTCCATGTGTGGGTAATAAAGTATGGTATGGATTTACAGCTTCATTACCAGGAAAAGAAAAATCTGTAATAAGTATGAATGTGATTGAATAATGTGCCAGTTTAGCTCAACTAAGTTTTTTGGGATACTCAATATCTAAGGTCCTTTTTCATTAACTCCCGAGAGGTCGTGACGGAAGATGTGCTTCTAGCAAGTATATAATGTACATATAATTTTTTTGTGGCATAATTTTCGTTATCGTCTCAAAAATGTAAGTCCATAAATATTAAATACTTAAGGTAAATGACACAATAATTTCCATTCATTCTTTGTAATGGAGTTGTATTCATAATGGGAGTTTATACAATAGTTGAATAAATAAAATGACCATAGACATCAAAAGAGACACATTTGGGACGTAATTTGCCGTGCTGTGGATACAATAAATACTCTGACATTGGATAGGTTGTCGCTGTGGTGTCACACCGCGACCGGTCAGCGACCACTAGCGAATGTCTTTCTACTTTAACATAGAAACGATAATATACTTTTTATTGCAATTTCTGAAGCCCTAATGCTCACTTGGTACTAATAAATACTCTTTATATAATTGCTCCCAAATATTTTATAATGATTCCCCACCCGAAATATGGTGCATTGAAGTAGTTAATGAAAATACTAGGTACAATATAAGTATTGAAGTCATCAATAAAAAGACTAGGAATGATATAAATTAAAATAATATATAAACTTAAAAACAAAAACTGTAAAGATCGCTCGCACATGTCTAGTACGCAGATTACATTAAATGCCTTAAAATAATTTTTTGGAAGGAGGCTCAAGTCCATAGTGAAAAAATAAAACCACTGATAATGGTGACGGTGATGACTGTTTATGAAATACTCAATATAAACAAAGTTATAAAAATATTAATTCCGTACATCTACCCTGTATTCACCTACGAACTGGAATATTCTACTAACATTCCTGGTTTGACATATACCTTAACATAATGATTCCATCTCACGGTCGATTTAACGCTAATCGACAATCACAGACAACACAAGTCATTACTGAACATACAGCCAACCAATCAAATCGCTTCGATTCAACTATAATTTATTGAGTATCGAATATATAAACACCGTCATTGCTTTGTACTTGACGACGAAACATTCCATCGTTAGCTCTGAATGCAATTATGAAAAGAGAACATATAATCGTCCACAAATTGAACTTCCTTTTTTAAATCGACTGATATCAAAACCCATTGCGGTTTATCTATGGTTAGTTCATTATGTTGGCATCATTAACGAACATTTCAGATTAACTAAAGATATTATCTTTTATTGCTATTACAATACGTAATAGTTCTACGCTGAAAATAGAAGCTACAGAAATCACAACGAAAAAATATTTATTCAAAGCTTTCAATACCTCAAGTTATTTCATGTTCATTATATCGAGATTTCAATTAAAAAGATAAGGCATAAATATGTATTATGCCCACTGTGTAACTCATTTCTTTGATGGCGCTGATCATAATTTCTGATAACCTACTTTATTTTACAAGAAAACATTTACAGAACACTTTGAACTCGTAATAATGACCCAGCCGTTGCTGGAACAACCTGTTATTTTTAGACTTTAGAATAATTATACATAAAAATTAGAGTGAAGTAATTAGATAATTTTAATAAAATATCAACAAAACTTGTTTTTTCACTTACCGTAAGAGATAATTTAAAACAAATATTTACGAAATATATCAGATACAGCATAAATCATCAAGATTTATGAAATACTTTAAAAACCAGGGCTCTATACACGTTATTATAAATATTGAACTAAAACACAGCAACAATACATCGATTGATTCATAAGCGTATTTAAACGTTTCAGTTATTCTCGTCGAAATTGGAATTACGTGCCTGTCCCTTACTTTTGTTTAAAAAAAATGGAATGTCATTAAACAGCGCATTGCGATTGGCGCGCAGAACGTAATGGCCGCCTCACGTGACCGCAGATTGCGGATTGCGCTTAACATTGCACAGTTTAACATTATTATACAATCATAAATTTATTTCTTTTGACCTTTGTTAATATTTTTATCCGAAACGTATTACGATATATTACGAAAAATCATTTACTTTGTTATAAAAAAGTAATTTTATATAAACAGTAGATTTATTAAATAAGTTATTTTGGGTTTAAAGATTTGACATTTAATTTGTGATCTATTAGATTATGATATTTAATTGAAAACAATAGTGGAAGTTAATATAATCAATGTTTATACTTTTTATAAAGAAATATAATGAAATGAAGCTGTAGTCCTGAATGTAGAGAAGTAGGCTGAGGTTATGGTAACCACGGCGAATATTATGACATCATTGGAGCCCATCGACATTCGTACTTATCTGTATTCAAATAAGAAAAGTATTCTAATCTAAATAAATGAAAAAAAAACGAATTGGAAATTTTAAATTTCTTATCATAATATCACATGAATTGAATGAATAATAGTAAATAATTACTGTACATATTATATTATGTGTTACATCGATCTTTAATTAAATAGAGTTTTATAAATGCTGAATACATAATCATGAGGGTTCAATCATCAATCATGAGGGTTGATGATGATAATCCTACAAGATTATCATCATCAACCCTCTTATCGTTTCACTGTTGGACAAGAGTCTCGTCTCAAGGTGAAAATGTAAAGGACGTAGTCTACATCCATCCAACTGCATGCTCGCCTGCTTCTCACAGCCTAGAGAACATTACAGCGTACTGAAAAGGTGAAAACCTTCTCATACGATTTCCTTCACCGATAAAACAAGTGATACTTAATTTTTATAAGTGCACAATTGAACCCAACAGATTTTGTTATAAATTATTTATATCAAAAACAAAGTGGTCACGATAAAGAATTATTCTAAACTTTATGGACGCAGATACCCAGAGAGAAATGATATTACAAGCAGATTCGTTTTGAGACGACCCCACTTTGAGGGCGATTTCGTTTGAGGGCGGGCTGCCCAAAGGGATAATATCATAAAAGGATTACCCTTCAGTTGCTTAAACCCTTCAATGTTAATTTGTTTGTTAATTTTTCATAGCTTTACGGGTAATTTTATGATTTTTGTTATGATTGCTGTTAACGTGGGACGGTTGTTAAGTTTCATTAAGGTTATGTTCAAGATCTTACAGCACACTTAGTTTTGATGGGGTTCTCCGACGTCCAAGACTCACTTAGATAGAACTAGTCGGGGACATTAATCTGTGACAATGTTTTAAAATATTACATGTATTCATATTTTCAGGCAAAATAGCACATGAATAGACAAACGGTGAGGACTTCCACCATGAACCTAACAAGTCTCTCGTACTTTCGAAATGGTTATGAAAGGCTAGTTATTAACTTCAATTATACTATGAAATACTAGCTGAATTAATACAAATAGTTTTATCAACAACTAAATTCTTATGAAAATACTAACAATAATAGGTATCCCCCAAGTCTTATTCGAGATCGGTTGATCTGTAAGCTATAGAAGCCACTTGTCACCGCTGCCTGCTTGTTTGCTAACCTCTGCACATTAAACCTGTGATCACACTAGTGCCAAGTAGACTGAAGGATTCAAGTAATACTGAAATTGGAAACTAGCGACCGAAAAACATTCAAATGGTGCAGACGGAAGAGGTTAAAAAATGCGAATTAAATATGTATCACGTTCAAAATATCATACGAATTTGAATAAATGGTACCAGCTTTACATTACCATCGACAGAAGCGTATCTCGTACATACTATAACCTCCAACAGAGCAGCAGAACGAAAAACATTCTTTCTGCCCTTTATCCCTCCATAATAAAACAAAAAGCTATCAGACATTACCCTGCCCGTAACACGAACCATACACCCCGCTCGCATGAATCATAATCCCTAAACGGATTACAGTAAATCTTATTACACACCCTTTTCCGCCTGATGCCGCCTGACAGAGCGGTTAGTGGAGCTAATCGGTTATGTTTTTACGGCATGTTTACTACCTAACAGGGCTCCTTTACTTATTTTTTATTTTATGTAGTGGCAACATTGTAAACAGATAGGTAAATGTGAAACACTATATGTGTTAATGGACATTTGCATATTATAAATGATGTCGTTACACAGGCGATGTAAATGCTATCCCACTTATAAGAACTTAAGCTTGAAATTATCCTTGCTAAAGCTAGATGGCGATGTTTGTGTGAAAACTGACTTAGAAAATCACACCGCAGTAAATAGGGTAGATGTAATACAATAGAACTGGCAACACTGTGCAGCAAAAGTAATTCTGACTGAACTTCCGTTGCAGATATACTCTTCAGATTCTCTTACCAATACATTAGCTTATGTATTGCGACTCTGTTTGCCTTTTGATTATCTGTCTGAGGGATTCTTACATCACACTTATAATCATGTTCCTGTATTCTCTTATTCTAGATGTTTACGCTGTTAGCATATAATCAGCACATGGGCTGATAATAATAAAAAAGCTGTACCACTATGTATTTTGCTGAAATAACGCGGTCGTATTTTCTTATGTAAGCGGAGAAATAGGGAACCCTCAACTCGATCCTCAATTGGTATGTGAAATTTGATTACATATATCCAAATCAATATTACCTATATCTTATTATGCGTATAACACTTACATGGATCGGAGTCAAGGAACCCATTTAAATGGAAGTGAACAAGAAAATTCTCTTAAACAAAGAGCACGTCTCATCATATTCCAGAATGTAACAGAGTATTTCAATCCGACATGTATAATTATTTTCGTTACTAGTCACAGCGAACGGTAGGAAGAAGAATGCTTATACCTACTTATTAATTTCATGCTATCTGAAATTATAAACCATACTATATTACAGTAATTCAACTATTTGTGGTAATGTTCAAAATACCTAGATCACCAAAATTTTCCTAACAATTAAATTATTATTGTGATTATAATAAGTAGAACATCATGATAAATTTATTACTAATTATTGTATGATGAAGAGAGGATCCAATAATGTGAAATGAAAGCTAAATTCTCAGCAAATTAAAATTTAAAAAAAGAACATTCATAATTCTAAATTTAAAAGCGCGACTCTCGCCGATAGCGCCGCGCCTCCCGCGAGGGAGACGCGAAGACGAATGCTTGACGTCTAATTGGGCTGACGTCACCTGGGATTGGAGCGCGCGCTCCATCACTCCGCTACACGCATTTGTCCGCGCCTCAGCTCACTCATGATTTAGTTTCCTTGAACATTGAATAATGAAGACCGTTTTCGTAACACATGTGTTTTACAAACAGCTAGCCGAACCTTTAGATTTAGCTGCGAATTTTATTTTATGGCATGCATAATAAATTCCATTGTCAAATTGTTATGAGCTCAATGATTTATTTAATTGTCAAAGGCGATTCATGTTAGGTGTCCGTAAAAATTATCGTTTACGCCTTTTACTATCAGCCTTTTACTTACAGCACAGTATTCGAAACTCTATAAACAAGTGTTCGCCAAAAGAATCAATGGCTGTTCAAGCAAGACCTTACGATTACTATATGATTGAAGGTCTATATTTGCAAAAAGCTCGCCCAACCCCAAACTTCCACTTCCTGTAAAAATGCAGCGGAGATTGCTTTTATCGACCGTAAACACAGCCATCAAGGCATCCAATAAACGGTAGCCGAGAGTCAACATTTTTCAATTACGACGGACAGTGGTCCGGTACGTAACGGAAAAAAAACAGACAAAATCTCATGCATATTGTACGCAACAAGCGTATACCAATTCCCACTAGTTACGCCGGCAACGAACCTGAATCGGGTGTACGGCTGAAACTCATGGAAAATTCATCGGCTGAAAGCGGAATGCAATCGGGATACAGGTTTAGGTTGCATTTTCAAATAACATTGCAATCGTTCCGCCTGCACAGAGGCGACCTTTATGACGTAGCACTTTTAGTGGCTTGCTTTGTCGTTTTCCGTGTTATACACGCCGCACCGCCTTTGTATACGGGCATATGCCTACGTTGAATACGAATGTGGTTCCCGATTCTACCTATGCGGTTTTGATATTATCCCTTTGTATGTTATTGCGCGAGGCCTATGTTGATAATTGTTTTGTGTGCTGGTAATATTTTCTATAAGAACAGATTGTTTTGTTTATTTTTATGTATTATTTTTAAAAAGTTGTATGTAGATTTTCAGTCTCCACGGTACTGCACGACGTGTTTGAAGCGGCCAGACTTTTTATATTGCTGCTTGTTAAGAAATCTGTAGTTGTCAGGTTTATTGTATTCTGGTGTACCGATCATCATCAGCCTTCTCCCGTCCATTGCTGGACATCGGCCTCTTTTCTACCCATGCGACATTCAAAACAGTTTTTATATAACAAAAGTAGATAATCACTGTGGACTATATTGAAAGCCGCGACGTGTATTGTTATGTGAAAACTAAACCATGTACCCTCGTTCCTTTCTGTAGTCTTCTAGTACTAATGTAAAACGCTTTCGATCTGTATCCGCCATACTTTTCATATAGGATTATAACTGCTATAAATAATCAAATTAAGTGTTTTTAGATTTAAAACTTCAAAGTTTGGAAATAGAGAAACGTATCTATGTTGAAAGATATTATAATTTCTGACTTACTAATACGATGTCTCACGTATGAATATGTCCACAATAGCTCTATACGAGATACGATCACAAGATATTATCATATTAAATGTGACTTTATTTAAATATATAGTGATGTTATTGGCATTAAAAAGTAATAATACTGTATGGCACGTAATTTCCAATTAGCAATAACATAAATAACAATAGTTATTAAAAAAAAAAAATTATATTCAATTGTGTCTATTAATTAATCGTTTTTAAGGTGGAAAACGTTATTAACATACACTGTTGACGAATTTATTGATAAAATTTAAAATTAATTAATAGTTCAATGAAGTTGTAAAACAATTTTAATAAATAAATAATATGACGTTTAATTTTAAAACCGACTTAATGTAATAAATTTAAAAGAGTTACATATAAATATATCTTAAGCACTGGAAATGATGTAGGCAATTATTATATTAATTATTATTATAAAACCAAATATCAAACCAATGAATTAATCAATAAATGTTTAGTTATAATTCTTTCTGCGTTTCTACTTAGAATTTTTAAAAACTACTTTATAATTTTTATAACGAACTTAATGTTAATTTTGAATTTTAACAAGATAACAATTTAATAGTAGTTTGCAATGTCACCAATAATGTGTACCCGAAATTTAAAAATCGAGACTGTTTCGAGTGCGGCTGGACACAAGGGAAATAAATTGATCAAAAAATATGTTTCATGAGATCTGAATTTCTAACATCCTGTATGCATCAAGCTTTGCCTCTCCGTAATACATTTTAATAAATTAATTCCGATTTGTGTACAACTTCAATTAAGAAATATCAGATGCAAGCTATTTTTAAATGATTTTTGTACAATAAAAAGAGAGATAAAGGCTACAATTAATTTTAAAAATGTAATTTTGAAATATGAATCATAATTTCGAAATGTTTACCTACTAGAGTTAATTACAGCGTGCGATGGTCGCATGGGATGGCCGCGCGAATGGCAGTCATTACCGCGAAGTCCTCATTAAAATTTCGTCCAATTCTGTCATCACTGTCCGCTGCGGTCACACAAACTCTAATTGCGGATAGTCCCGCATGTTTAAAGGAAATTAAATTTAAATACCCTTGAAATAAGCTCGAATTTTGGTCTGTGAACAATCTTTGTAATCATTTCAATTTGTTGAATGTTGACCGGTTGTTTCATATGATGAAATTTGTTTAAATACAATTAACTACATATATATGTATTTTAATGTAGGGACTGTATAACATTTATCTTAAAATGCCTTGAACAAATACTTTCAAAACATTGAAAACGTTTATGTACATTAGTATTATTTCTTTGTTTCTTCATAAAATACAACAGACAGTTAAAATCTCTGTTATAAATCAATGAATTATTGTGTTACTAAGATAATATAAGGTTGTCGCATTAGAAATATCTTTGATGGATTTTCTTTTTTTACTATATACTGGTAACCGGAGCGCCTTATATTTGGTGGTCACTGCAGTTCAAAGATAATCTATAGTTACCTAATATCATGTAGGACTACAATTCTACTCGTGGCTACTTGGATCCTGTTTTTTTTTATTCAACTACATGATCAATTCTTAATCAATATTATTTTTACGACTATGGCCTTAACCCTCTTAATATGAGAGGAGACCCGTATTCCAACAGTGGAATTGTAGTGGGTTGAAAAAAAAAAAAAATTATTTTTGGACCACTAATTAGTGACTCTCGCTGCTCGACCAGGGGTTCCGAATTCGATTCTCACGCAAAACAAAATACTTGTATGATCAGCACTATAATTTGTTCACATCATCATCATCAGCCTATCTCAGTCCGCTGCTGGACATAAGCCTCCCCCAAAAGGGAGTTTATGCCCGTAATCTCCACGCTTGGCTTGGGCTCCTGAGTTGGTGGTTGAAGCCCTCAACACCCCAATTTATTTTGGTAATGTGAAAACATGTTAATATGTAATTTGAATTTTTAACATTCTATTTATCATTTGTCCGTTTTCCATGCCACAGGCTCGCTCTAGTTTCAGCTCAAATGAACGTACATGAGTCGCTCCAAGCTAGTGTTGTTATATTTATAATCGAAACGCTTTGTCGTGTGTTCACAGATTTATTTATTCCCGTATTAAAGCAACTCATTCCTCCGAAGCCCGCGCACCGACCCGTGTACCAGATCCTATAATTGTGTACAACCATTACAATCTGTAGTTATCCAGCAATCATTTCAATCCTTGGTAATTCACTTCAATTACGATTGGCGGCACGATTCACTCACTCGGTTCCATTATTTTACCTAATGAACGCCCGTGTACGTTCAGTATAAGACGACTAAACGTCTACGTATAAAGTATTAAACGATTCAACTCGTACTGATTGCTTTATTACATTCGTAAAGCTTCGGACACACAAAGCGAGGGCGTCCAAGCGACACGATAAATTTTATAAAAAAAAATTTTTAAAAAAAGTAACCGACTCATTATCATTTCACTATTGGAATATGAGTGTTGTCTCGTATTCACTATTAATTTTATACGGTCTGATAAATATTTGGATTGTGTTCAACTTCATTATAGATTTAAATTGAAAATAAAAGAAAAAATTATAAACATTTTTAAACTAGTTTATCCCTGGACTTACTAAGGACACTAACGAAATATTCTAACGGCATTAAATTACACCAGGAACTAAAAAAATGTGGTGATATGAAATTATAAAGAAAAAAGGGGAAAATATTTAAAACCGTAATAATACTTCTGCTCGTCCGAAATGAGTTAAAATGTAAATTTCTTTAACATTTTAAAGGTGACGAGACCATTTCGTCAGCTAATCTATGTAAACGATTATATCTCGTCAATTTACAAATATCAATTAATACGTCAGGCGAATTCGATTTCTTCGTAATCTGAATGTCAGTTTCATCGTTTAACGCTTAAAAGCCTCTCGACATGAGATGTAACACTTCCTCATCATTATTAACCCTTTCATCATTCCACCGTTTTACACGAATCTGCTCATAAAATGAAAGTGTTAAGACCGAAATCCTCCACCTTGTCCTACTAGTAAAATGCTAAGATATGGTCTTATCAACAACTGGTCTATTACCATAATCTTGTTTGGTTTCAGTTGCTGATATATATTTTTATATACTCCTATGAATTATTTGTTGTAATATATGTATACATTTGGGTTGTAGCGGCCACCTGTAACTTCGGCTTGCTCGTGTGTCTTTATTTGCTTAAAAAAGTCCAACTAATAATTAAAACCAAAATGTGTTAATAAGTGTGAAAATAAAATCGAGCACCAATTAATTTGCGCAATAGCCTGAATATAATACGTAATATATTATATATATTTCAATTTTGCTGTACTTACTCCTACCTACTTCGTAATTATGTGTGAATATATACTGTATATGTATTTACACACACTTCTGTAGCCATCTGGTTACCATAGCACAGACAGAAAGCGATAATGCTGAAGACCACAAAGAAAAATTTTTATAACTTTCTTCAAGTGCATTTACGTCATTCATATTATAAATATATATACCTTACTTAGACAAACACTAAATTATATCGTATAGATTTGTATCTACTTATCTTATCTTTTTACATCAAGTGGATAGGCAGCTTAACAATTTTTATAACACATTTACAACTCTCGGGCGATGGCCGAGTCTTTTAATATTTATACTAATTTAACTAAATGCGTGCCACAATCTACGGTGTAACTTCAACTATTAATTGTATATTAATAGCATAATAACCGTAAAAATATTCATTTTGCTATGTAAAGTTCTCATAGCTTAAGTAAAAATGTTTCCAATACAAAGCTATGTTTTGTCAAAATTGAGTACACGGTCTACATTTCATTCATTGTTATTCATGACAATAGTACCTATTTTAAAACATCTTCCACAAACGTTTAAGGTCAACATTTGGACAAGCAAAAATTGATACTTGAAAAAAAAAACCATAAAACCACATATAGAGATATGAAAAGTTTTTATTAATTGTTTGTACCAGAATTAACATGTTTTATTTTAAATGTCTATTTGTGCTTTCTGATATCTTCCTCGCTCTGTATATCCGTTTGATGTCCGCCGACCAATAATACAATTGCATAATTAATTAATCACATGTAATTACGCTTTTACAATAGTCGGTTTATTTTATTAACAGTGCTGCTATTTGTGACAATAAAGCAATGAAATGCGGCATTTTAAACACACAGATTGTTATGCTCGCTGTTTTTTGTAGTGAAACTAATTCGCTTGGCCTATTGTTTTGATATTTATGTGTATAAATATTTATTATAAATCGCTGTACTAAACATGAGATACTTCAATCAATTGAGACCGTCTGCAAGCATAATTTACTACGCTGTTTTAATGGGTAACAATAAATATATTACTGTCTTCGCTATGATAGTGTAGTAGCTTAGAATTCCTTAGATCCTGGGTTCAAATCTCAATCAATATTTCTTGATGTAAAGATCAAAGAAATTATCGTGAAGTAACCGGCATACTAGAATTTTCCATGATATATTTGAGGTCCATGGAGTTTGCCGACGCTCACATATTCACCCAGGCATACGATGACCTTAAACCTTCCCATTTTAAATGGAGAAATCTATCCAACAATTGAATAATGAAAGGACTCATGATGAATTAATATATAATTTCCTTGGAATCCACAGTTTTAAGGAAATAGTATTGATGTGCACCAATGAAGTATTGGCATCATTTCAGGACAACGTAGCGTATGACGCTAACTCCGTCTAGGGGGAGTTACGATATACCTAAAGTGGGTGACAGCTGTTGGATATGAAGGGCTGAAAATCGAGCTCAGTGGCATGCTATTGGAGAGTCCTATGTCCAGCAACGGGCGGAATCAGACTGATGAATTCCCATAGTTTACATCAATTTCTCCACGAAATAGGCATGACAATATTATGTGTGTTAAAATTAGACATTTCTGAACATTTTCAATTTACACAAGCATATGTAAATCTTCGTTTATTTAAAAAATTATATAGGTATACACATAATTTTATACAACAGTTTCATATTCGTGAAATCATAGATATTGTGAAGAATTCTCCCCTATAAAACCTCTCTGCCCGCATTTCCCCGAGGAATCGCATTGGTGTTATGAAAAATTTGACGCAAGCCAATATGGTATAATACATTTGGATTGGTACTTAAGTAACAACGTATATATGTACATCGATGTATACATGAAAGCATGTTAAAAAATGGATTTAGGATTATCAAAACTATTATAAATTCACATACAAAGTGGTTGGGTCAGGCTGTAGACCATAAACCTTGAACTACTAGAATTGTGTATCTTCACGCTTTAAAAAGGTCCTACATAATATTTTCGGTGACTGGACACGAAATCCAAAAACCCTTTTAGCAATACAAAGTGACCGTTATTCGAACTATATTCCTTTTTATAGAAATAGTATGTCAGTTTATGTAAATTTCGGTATATTCGTTTTATGTACGCTTCACTTTTCGTTACATTTTTTTAAAAAGATAAAATAAATTTTAGTGACACCTAATATTCTTCGGTAACAATTTATAAATTTACAACAATTCGGTAACAATATAAATTTACAACTTCGGTAACAATTTATAATAAATATCGCTACAAAAATAATTAATATCGATAATCCTATTCATCACGTCAGAATGGTTTATTAATCGTACCTAATTAATTTTACCGCACTATATTTGAATTATTGATTAATCTAGGCAACTATACCAACATGTTTTAATTATTTAATTCAGTTTATATACAAGTATTGACTAATTTCAACGCATTGTTTATTATGGATGTAATATTACAGGTGTATCACAAAATCATCGATAAAGTGTGTGATGCAGGATATCGTAAAATATCCAGATAACTCGCTCCAATATTTCCCCTTTCCGCCCGCATTTCCCCACGGTACCGCATGGCGTTATGAAAATTTGACGTAAGCCACTATGTGATGATATGAGGGAGGCGTTATTTGCCCGCGCGTTGTAATATTGTGATACGTTGTTTAGTATAACGACGTAAACAAATTTAACGTAATAAAGCATCACTGCCAATTTCTTTTTAAAAAATGTATATATGTACTTCCATTTAAAATATTTACTCAAATACTTGACAAATTAATTTATAAAATAACTTTTACGTCTTGACCTATCCTGCGTTTCTTTTGCAAAATTCCAATATTACGAAATGACCACGTTTTTGCATTTTTAGACTCATACCCGAGCCGAGTCACAATAATCTTTTACAATGTATACCTACTTCTAAAACGACTAAAGATTCGTTTACAAGCCAGACTGAGAAGCTATTAGGCTAAAGTAGCGCACCCTATGTTCTTTAAATAATAAACTTCTGGATGTATAACATCACAATACTACTAGAGTTTATTCACCAATGCATCGCTGTCGTTTTAAACTCGCGGTCTAAGAGCATCTACACACTAATGAACACACGATATACATAGTTATAATCATGTAATACTGCAAACTCTATTTATAGAATTCTACCATAGAAGAAAAAAGCACATCAGAACAGTAAGCATAGAGACACTTAGCACTGGATTTGCTCTCTGCCTACACCGTATGGAACCTAGCGTGGTAATGTAATAGTAAAACAATAATAATACTACGAACATATGACTGAACGTTATCTGAATATTAAAGTATAAATAAAGTAGACGATAATATATTTCATCGACAATCCATAACGTGAGAGGCTATAAAGCCGGCCATATTTCAAATGTGTAAATATATGAGAGCAGGAGACATGGACCCAACGTACATAAAATATTATATCGCCTTAGAGAGATTAGGGGTTGGGGTTAAGTTAAACGTGAAGCCACATGTGCTACATAGTACTAAATATGAATTTGGGCGGTGAGAAAAATGATTCTTCCTTTTTTAACTATTATAAAAAGTCCACAAACCCACCGCTTGGCGTAGAAATAAGACAGACAGTATAAAGTATTTTTTAAATGTTTTGTGGAAAAATACTAAGTTATAATTCTATTAAATATTCGACGTAAACGCAACTGGGGAAACGTGGAATTGTAATACATTTCCCTGTCCAGCTTCTCCAGATTTACAGGCGCAATGTGACGTTTTACCAAACCAGTTTATGACCAGTGCTATTAAGAAGAAAATCAACAAGGGAAAGCCATAGTCTTCCACGCTGAACAGTACTGGGTAAAGTAATAATAATCACTTATATTATCTGTTTTATAAATTTGTACATAATAATTTCCATGCTATATATGTATGAGACCTCATATCGTAAAATATCCATTTACAAGATATAAAAACGTACAAAGTATGTAACTACATGTTTAAATGTGTGAAGTATGTTGGAACTGAGTACTTTGGAACTACCGTTTTTATTATAATCCATATAATCTGAAATAATGTACCTATGTACTTTATTACTAACATAATAAAATGTTAACATTACAGTTTTATTTAATAACATAATATTCAGAATCGTGAATATACCTATAGCCTACCGTATAATAATATCAACAAAGAGGTCTAAAAATTTTACAGCTCTACGGCATTTTACGTGTATCTAAATAATTTGTACATTACAGCTTTAAAAACCCATCAATATTTATGTATATTGAGATAAAACCGAGTGGTCTGATGAAATTTACTTGAAACACAAATAAAGTGGTGTTGCTGTGTTGCCATGCATAATATTATTTCGAATTTTTACTTCAAACTAGTTTTAATTCAACATCTTTTTAAGCTGTTCAACTTTGGAATTTTATTAGCATTGTAATTAATCATTTCGTTCACTTGAATCAGGATCAAATAAATAAAATAGGTTGACAAATTATTAAAATAAAATAAAGGCTTAAAAGGACATCGAAAATTAAATAAATTAATTAGGCTTTAGACAAATCACTAAATTGTTTCTATTTGTGTCACGAACACCCTCACATACAAAAAGGTAGAGCAAAATGGTCACTTTTCAGGACACACCAACAAACATAAATTATTTTTTTATTCACTAAACAGACATATATAGCCAGTTTTAAATTTGACAATACCTGTTTGAGGTCAACGACACCACGCCGTTAATGAGAGCTATATAAAAGCGTCTCATTAATTGCTAATAAGCATATCTTATCAAATGATTAATGCTAAATACACATGAGTACTAGATAAGTCATCGTGTAACTCATTGCTCATAAAGATTTCACTTATCTACCAGATCTGATCATATCTTTACTATGATATGTTTTGATTTGTATCAAGTCATGTTAACAGCGACGTAAACTATTTGATTGACTTAAAATTTATTCCAAATTCGAAATGTCCCATACCCCATGTGATAAAACAGAAAATGATGTAAAAAATCTTTCCCTGTTGCTCAAATAGAGTAGAAAGTTAGTTTCTAATTCTATGTTTGGTTGCTAGACAAAATTGGTTTGTACTGTTGGTCACGACTCATGATTGTCTCCCTAGACGAAACTTGAAATATAGATACCTCATCCGGGTACTGAATTATTTTAAGAAACGAACTGAAATAATAAACTAGTGAGACTATTAAGCATTTTCAGCACATATCGAGACAATTTGGTGATTTCGCCCGTTGCTATCACCAGTAACGATCATTCGACCATCGTCGAATGATCGTGAATGCTGATGGCATAAACCGATAGCCCATTAGCAACATGCCACCACTGTGATTCTATCACATCGCCACGCGTCAATAAACACCAACTTTGAATAGAATCACAATAATAAATCTCTCGGTGAAATCTATAGGTAATATAAACGAAAGGTTTTACCCGATGTGATTGGCACAAAGTGGCAGAGGCAGTTAGGCAAACACTGCGGTGGCTAATGGCGGAAGCGGTTTTACTGGAGATCATTGAGAGATCGTTACTCTGTCTGTTCGCTTATTAACCGTGAAAGGGCACTTTTTGTTATCGTTTCGGCGTGGAAAGCGGCTTTCAGTTTGGTTTTCTTTATGTAAATTAAGTGGATAATGGGCTTAAAATCCGCCGTTTCGGTTACAAGTGGATGGCTCCTGTTATAGAACAACCATAATGTTAAGTTACTTGAGCAGCCAGATAGTATATCGTGCAGCTAGCAATTCCAGCGAGATTTCTGTAATAGCATTTCATAGTTATTCTATCATTGTGGCGTTCAAATTAGTAAGCAATACCTATTAGAATTATTATTATTTTTTTTTCCAACCCATTACAATTCCACTGCTGGAATACGGGTCTCCTCTCATATTGAGAGGATTAAGGCCATAGTC
>DWDT01001011.1:0-17421 GCA_018245595.1 Microceris scylla | reverse complement strand
AATACCTTGTCAAAAATGTAGAATTTTTGTCACACTTAAGAACGTGTTTTAAATGCAAAGCCGTATGTGAGGACTTTTTATGAGTTTTTATGTTTGTTGAATGTTTTGGTATCATTTTCTAAATCTCACCAGATCGTCTATTACTCAAATGGCAATTTATCTCCACGCTGTAATTATATAGTTACAACGCCATCTATTAGCGCATTTTGTAAGTTTCCTTTCCCAGTAGCGCTGTTTGACATCGTAGCACTTTTTTAGTTTCAGATAGAGTTTTGTTTGTCATAATGTACTCCTATAATGTTATGTTATTATCACGCACAGAATTCGGGTGTGATTCAGTCGACACAGAGGGTGATTGTGAGTCAGCCGTTAGTGAGCACAGCACAACCGATAACCGTGGTTAAGACAGCCATCGCTCAGGTTTCATACCCCTCATGGATACGTAGTTTGAGCTTCGTAGTCGCATGCATACAGTACATACAAATTATATATGCATTTTGAACGCTAAATTGCGCGATATTTGTAGTCGTTTGGTGATAATTTCGTTTTAAAAAAAAGTAATTTTGATTTTTTATTCATATTACTGGAACTTTATGTATTTGTACTGATATCTCTAATTAGTTTTATGATACTCAATTTTTCTTGTGCATGCAATGCAATATGTTGGAGGAGTTCCTCTAAAAATAAAATGATTGTTATTTAATAAGGCGATGAATGAATTAAAATGTAGTTAAATGTGAACGAGACTGAGGGTAGTTTTTAAAAGTTTTAATTGCAATGTGTGGTAGAGTCGATTAATGCAAATTATTTCGTAGGAGTATTGGGTAATTATTGCAACGTAATAAAAAAGCGGTATTATATTGAATGTTTACCATATTATAAGATATTTTATCTTGTCAGCATGCATGTATCTGATTACAGTAATAATATTTAAAAAATTAACAATATATTTTTTTATTTAGATTAAATGGAATGGTGGTGGTGTTCAATGGAAATTCTATATGGCGCGACATGAATATTCCGTTATATACATATAAAGTCTATTATCTATTATTTTATCAAAATTGTATGGTGGTAGTTTACTTCGAAATTTAAAAAAATATCTCTGATTTGAACCTGACATGTATGGCGGAAATTAGTGCAATAGTTGGTATCGTGTTTAATCAGCAATTATTATTGTTACTTTAATCGCAGTTATTTTTGCTTTCATGCATAACATTTTCTTTGCTTCCAGGCATTAAATTCTACGATATCAACTTACTCATACAAACAATGTCCAATGACGGACCAATAGCATTGCAGTATTCAATCGCGCGATTATTTCGTCTCTATTGGCTTCCGCCGACATAAACTGCGAATGTTGTATGAGAATACGATAGATTTTTAAAAATAACGTTTCGACTTTAGTACTTTTAAATTAAATACCGTTTTAATCTTAACGGTATAATGTCTTGTTTCTTCGTTGTTACAAATCTAATCGTTTTAGGACAGAGACGGGATAGGGGGGAGGGGGGGGGGGTGAGAATGTTTGTCATTGCTATGTTCCTATGTTCATTGGGAGAACAAGGTTCTTGTGTCATGGGGCTCGGTTGGTTGTGGGCTTGGTTTTGCACATGCTTTTCTGTTTGTATAATTTTGTATATATAGTTTCTGGATAAATGTAAGTATGTTATCGTTATTTAATAGTATGAATTGAATTTTGATTAGCAGTATCAATGAGTACAATCATTGTTTTATAAAAAATGGTAAATTCATACTTTAAAAAAATGCTTTGTTATACTATTCATATTAGCTATATACAAGAGGATCTTTAAATACAACAAACGTGTAGCACTTTAGTAACCTGTTAGTAACATTGAATGTATGTTTTATCATTGTAACATATAGTTTTAATTAACATGTAATAATTACAGAACGCACCTCAAATAACTCCGAGCCAGCAACCGATAATAACCTCGCAACCACAACCTCACAAAGCTCAGATCGTCAACCAACAGCCGCCGCAGCAAATTGTTGTTACACAGAAACAGCCGCCCGCCCTCATTGCCACGTCGAGTAATAACCAAATAAGCGGCCAGGTCATAAGTAGCCAACTAGTGAGCGGCAACCAGATCGTAACCGGCAACCAGATAATGAGTGGCAACCAGATCGTGAGCGGTGGTCAGATTGTGAGCGGTAATCAGATTGTGACCGGTAACCAGATTGTGACCGGCGGACAGATAGTAAGTGGTAACCAAATTGTGAGCGGCAACCAGATCGTAAGCGGTAACCAACAGCTATTGCAAGGCAGCCAGCAAATTATTGCCGTTTCCAGCAACCAGCAGATAATTATGAACGCACCGATGAAGTCGGGTGTCCATAGGGTTGTACAGCAACCGCAGAGGACCCAAGTGGTCGTGAGCGCTCCATCCAGTGTTGTGCAGACTCCCGTAAGCGTAGAGACCAAAACTAGCGTCATACATACTAATACTGTGAGTATGATCTTAAAAGTAATAATAACAAATTTCGAAGATTGAACAGTGCAGCCCTAGTAATATGAAAAGTATATAACTGTTGTGATTAGAGGGGTTCTGGGTTCGATATTTGATTGATGTTTTTTGTGTGAGATGTAAGTTTATTGTTGTTTCTTAATAACATTACTATTGTTATCGCTAGGTCACAATAAAACCGTACGTTTTTAAGTGTAGTAGTAAATATTCGTGAGCTCGTCTCAATCTCAAAAGTCCCGTCGTCTATGTGTCTTTAATAAGTTAAAAGTAATTTTGAAAAACTAATTTTGTTTTTACAGAAAGCATCACAACCCGCTGTAAGGCAAGTGATAACCAGACAACCGGTGATGGTTGGCAACACCAAGATCGGTGATAAGGAGATGGTGGTTACGCAGCCGGTTACTGAAGTGAGTTTTAAAAATTTTCATTACCAGAAGACATGTAGTATGCTAGCATATGTATTATTCCGCCAATATGCACTGGCGGACTGCACCCGTGGCGGACTTTGGCCTTGGACATTTATTATGAGAGGAGACCTGTGCACAGAAGAATAATAAAGGCTAAGAGACAAACTTAATAAAGAATATTAACCATATTGAGCAATCACGAACCTAGAGTATTGTTGATGGAGTGTAAATATTTTATAACGTATGATTTCCATGAATTATTTTTTAATTAACTTTTTTATACATTTCAGCCTTTGAAACCAACACCACCAAAATCAACGGCGACCCCTCCTCCTATGCAGCCCTTATCGACGTCTCAAGAGGACACCCCATGGATATGCCATTGGCGGGGGTGCGGGAAGTGAGTGGTGGTTTATTTTATATGTTTATAGGTATTATCGATGTTTATAGGCAGCATTGACAATGAAAATAAGGTCTCTTGTATAATGCCAGAGGAGTATGAAGTAAATAAATAAATACACTCAAACATATCGGAGTTTGGTGGTATTTTGGTATTTGCAACTAGGTATATATTTCTATAAGTATATATTTTTTACGAAACATCAATTTATTTAATTTAATAATCGATATATTTTATCATATGATTAACATCACACCTGTAATCCTAAAAAAAATTGGCAGAGTAGTACAGTATAGTACACTCCCCTTTTTTTACCTCTTACGTTTACGTCCCACCATAGAATAGATGGATCGATTGATGAACGTCCTACCATGAATGTAGTCAGTTCACAAACGTGTCTAATGTTCGGTTCGAGTATAAAAAATGTGTGCAGTAGTAGGAAGGCTGTAAGGTGTGTACCTACTGTGTGTGGCGCAGGGTGCTGAGCAGCGCGGGCGAGGTGTTCGCGCACGCGGCGCGCAGCCACTGCCCCGGCGCGGCGGGCGGCGAGGCGCCGTGCCTGTGGCTGGACTGCGACCGCGTGCCGCGCAAGACCTTCGCGCTGCTCAACCACCTCACCGACAAGCACTGCACCGCGCAGGTACCGCGCACGCACACACATACACCTACCTGCGCGCTCACACGTGCATACCTATACACGCGCACATACACCTACACGCACACGTACATGTACGCAACGCGCATATTATGTATATCTCGCATATCTCGTTAAATGTACTTTATGATGCACATGAGTTTCACTACATTGTATACACGACTAGTACCTCTGAAATTGTTGCAAAATAATTAACTAAAAAAATCATTCAAATATCTGCTTAATATAACCTGCCTTCATGTACCACCCACCCTTAAGTTATAAACCTACTTTATCAATGTTAATTACTGTCAATTATTATTGTGGATAGTATTTTTGTTATATTCCAACCTTTTCATTTTTCAGGCGTTAAAAGCAATATACAACTCTCGAAGACATATCACCGCAGACGCCGAGGCGGGCAAGCCGGTGTCGTTGGGCTACCCGCCCAACGCAGCGTTGGCAGCCCTGAACAAACACGCCAATGATATGTTCAACCCTAGGGAATTGATGGTAAGAGCTTATGAATTAGGGGTTGTGTATTTTGAGGTTAAATTTGAGAATTGTTAAAATTAAAATGATTAAACAAGAGGCGTTCTGGCTTATGTCTCATTTACACATGTTTTGAGATATAGATAGGACAAAAATAATGCCCTAAACTGAATTAGCTACTATTTTGTTAAAAAGGAAATAGTGGGTGTGTTTGTTTTATAAAAAGTTTTTACTAACTTAAAAAAATTATATCAGACAAAGGAAGGATATACCTCCTGTACGATGTACTCTGATAATCGATTAGTGGAATCTATAAACAGATGTGTTTGAAAAATAACTTAGAACGCGTTGTGGGAAATACAAACTAACAGATTTATAATTGATTCAGTATTAAAAACTGTTTTCATTTCATTCATATGTCATACAGTAATGTGAAATAAAATAAATAACATTACTGTTTATGTACGTATATACAAAAATTCAAAATTTCTTGTTATTTTCATAATTTTAACCAATAATTACTACAAAAAGGTGATATACAACTGTCCTATTTAATATTCGAGTGTTGTATTTACTTAACCCATTTATCACAAGTAGCCATGTCAATTTTGAATTTTACGTTTGAACGTGAAGTTTAAAATTGACATCGGATCAGATGGATTCTGTTAATACTGTTCCAGCAACTTTTAGAAACGGATATTTAAAATAAACATTGAGATCACACCTAATCCGATTATTCGTATTCATCGATTAAGAGAACGAATAACCGGATACATGTATATCAATACGTGTTGAACTCATAACGTTCTTGTCGTTTCTGTGAATATTCACAACAAAGATACGAATCCGATTCTTCATATTGATCAAATGAACGAATAATCGGAGACGTCACTGTTATCGAACCGTTAAGAGTGGTGTCGCGAATAGATTCTAATTTCGAACAGTAGCAGTTCGAATTTGGAATGTATTCGCCCTAAGTGTGTTGTGCGCGTGTGCGCAGCGCGGCGAGGCGGCGCGCGAGGCGCGCGACGGGCCCGCCGGCGACGCCGCGCCGCGCCCGTCCGTTATTTGCTATGTAAACGTACACCTCACTTACACCTTGCCGCTTCTCTAGCTACCCGCTCCTCCCTACATCGTGTCACCCGCCTCTTGCCCCTATCTTATTGCATTATGACACTTTTTTGTTATATGATAGTCAAGTAGTGTTCAGCAACGATTGCGCTTGATATAAAACGCAGATGCGTCCTAGATTAGATCGAGCATGCGTTGAAAAATCCTATTCATCCTTCCTTCTGCTGTGGAGTATATGTACGGCAACGAGCGGCACAAGGAACATGTAGATAGTTTTTTTTTTATATTTTTACACTACTATTTTTCGTTGAAAACGTATTGAAAAAATTCGCAATTACACATATGTATTAATTCCAAAGATTTTAATGTAACGGTTTTCTATGAACAATGTTTGATATACCCTCCATCATGATCTACGACGTTTAAATCAGTGGCAATTTATGGCATGTAAAGGCGTTGGCGTGACACAACGTATGGAGTAGTAAATGCAACTGGTCGTTTTGTTTTTCCATGTTTGTATTAGTGTCATAAAAAGTTTGTAGCCGACTTCGAATTAGGTTTAAGACAGTCCTTTTTTATGAGCTTCTTTTCTAATGACGGGAGTTCGGTGTCTAGGCATAGGTAAGAGACATCTTACTATCATTATGTAAACACGCAATACTAGAACGAGACGAACTGAACTTATTATCACCGTTATCGAAGTCGCCTACATTTGCTTATGTGTCGTTGGTGTGCGTTGTAATTATTTGTTGTTTTGTATTTTATTTTTCACTTGTTTTAGAAATTCTTATGATTAAATTTTTAATAACTTTCAAACTATTTCATGTTAAACAATATGTATTAATTGTATGTTCATACGTATCTAGATAAATTTAATACGCATATAAGTATATTAAATTTTAGTGAATTGATCAGTAGGACAATAACAATAGCATTAAAGTTATGTTTTATATGTTAATTGAACATTTAGCCGAGTATGTAGTAATAATAGTAGTTTTTTTTGCACATTTTCAACGCGCTTTACGCTCGTTCACCATATTATATATGGCCGCACCATATATGGCCGCACCATATATGGCCGCACCATATATGGCCGCACCATATATGGCCGCAGTGCGGTGCGGTGCGTAGAGTCGTAGGCGGCTTGTGCGTGTACGAGTGCAGCAACGCGCGCTCAGATGGAAGAGCCCTAAGAAATGTAATTGTACTCGTCACAAGACCATAATAATATGTACTGTTATGTAGAAGTATTTTTGTATCACATTAAATAGATAAACAATGTTTTGGGAGTGCCTTTAAAAATATTGACTATAATGGTAAGGAACTGGTTGATAGATTAGATAAAATAGTTAAGGCTACCTTTAATTATTTTTGTTGATTTGATAATATTTTTTTTTAGAAATTTGTGTTTATGCTTATCATACACGTTAGATGCAAAAATGTATGAATTCCACTCTGTTGTTAATTAAAAATTTGCGGGGTGTGTTCTTTGAGAGGACATTAAAATATTATATTGGTATGTTTTTGTAGATTAACCTGTTATTATCACATATGGTCCAACAATCTAGAATTGTTATTAAAATGATTGGTATTTCAGTCTCAAAGGTGTCGGTCCCATTAACTAGCAGTGCGTCTGTGACTAATTTCAGATAGCATAGATGTTACCTGAACTAAAGTGTAAAACAGTATTATTCTTGTATAATATTCATATTATCAAATATTACATAAATTAATAATCCCATTAGGACTTAAATACTTATTACTGACTGACCGTAATATACCTATAACTTTCTTAATGTTCTAGTCTCCGTATCTGTATATTGTTAGACGCCGGTGACCTCTTGCGACTGTTCTTTACTAATCTAGAAAGATTCTCAAATAACGCACAAGTGCAAACGGTAATTCTACAAAATAAATATAATTAGTTGCATATCATTCATTTGTGCCTAGAGTGTAATATCTCAAAAACTCTTTCAGAAAACAGTTCAGAAAGTTTGAAATCATAATTATTCTATGACTAATATAATATACTACTTACTACGACTTAAGCACTATTTCTATGACAAATATCTATGATAATAGTCATAGAGTAATTATGATTTTAAATTTTCTGAACTGTTTTCTGAAATATAGTGTTTTTGAGATTTGACCCTCTAGGCGCAAATGAGCGATATGTTATATTATAAACTCTATACAGTATGTTGTAGACTACAGCCTTATAACCCTCTCATCCTGAGAGTAGACTCGACCAACAGTAGAATGATAAAAGGGTCGAAAAAAACCTATATTGTTATGTTTCTAGAATATTCTATTATATATTGTATTCGTCACCTATCATTACTGCTTAAAGTTTGTCCGGTTTGTGCATGGTTTTGTTATACATATATGTATATGTACGTTTATTTTGTTTATCTGTTTATTATGTAATATACTTAGTTTGTTGCTTGTTGGTTTGAATCGAATGAATGAGTAATTAACGTATTATGTCCGCGTAGGATGAGAACGAGGGACCTGTCACTAAGAGCATTCGGTTGACGGCCGCTCTGATACTGAGGAACATTGTTATATACTCGAATACCGGCAGACGGTGAGTTGCCAATGCATTTATTTCTTATTTTAATGGTACTGTTTTATATGTCATGCTACATATTTCTCTGGTACGTAATAAGTTTAAAATTTTTAATTGTAAAAATGGGTCGGCGGATAAAGTAGATTTGAGAACATAATTATTAACCTGTCAACGTAACATCATGCCTCTAATCCCGGAAGGGGTAGGCAGTGGAGTGTAGAACACTCCCACGTTAAGTACACATTATTATTATTATTATTGTAAAAATATTTTTTCTTTTTTCTTTGCAGACAACTCCGTTCCTACGAAGCACACCTGGCGTCGATCGCTCTGAGCACGGTGGAGGCGTCCCGGACCATCGCCCAAGTACTATTCGATATGAACAACATTTGAGAATCACTGGACGGCCTTCCGTCCGGTACCTGATAACGAAAATAGGATGAATTTTGAACGATGAAAATAGTTTTTAGTGATAAAAAACAGTGACTAAATAGCTTTTAAATGAACTGGAGTATAATTTGAGCGCTGGTTTGTGTATGGTTCAAAAAATTGAGCAAATTAAAGAATTTATATGGGATAAAAGTTTAACTATGTGATTGGTTGATTTGATGATTTTCAATATAAATTGTTACTCGATGGTCGATGGTTTGAAGTCAGCGCTTAAACTATACGCCGGAGAACTGTACAATCTATTTATATTGATAACATTTATTCAATTTATTTTTAAGAGTGAATAGGCATTTTCTAGGCAAGCGTGCCTCAATACAATACCGTCTTATTTACTAGTGAAGTGTAGAAATTAAGTGAATGACGTGCAAGTCTGTGGCGGTTTAAAAGAAACAGCTGGTGTCTAAACGGTTACACAATTGATTCAGTTTACAGAAAAGTAATTTTAAAATAACATTGCGAAGGAATTTTTAACCAGTCATATAATACAATAGGTATTTGATAAAGGGTTAATAAAATACCAGTGATAGCTTCAGTTTTTAGTTCCGGAGTCTTGGCTTCTTATCCAAGCGCGTATCTATTTTATATCGACATACTTTAAGAATATAATTTGTTTATCGGCATGGAGTTGTCCATAATGTTCACTAAGGTGTGTGAAGCAAGCCAGTAGTATTTGGCTGCGTGCCTTAAACCCTCCTAATTTTAAGAGATGACCAGTGTTTAATGGTGGAGCGACGAAAACATTTTACAACAATTTTTTTATTTAAATTGGGGGTTAAATGTCGGTGAAATTGAAATAAATATTTGCGTTATCCCTTATAGGTCTCACTGTTGGACACCGGTGTTATCCAGAAATTTAAACTACATATTAACATTAACCATTAATTGTAGAATGGATGTCCTGTTCGCGTGTTATTTCTTATTATTATCTATTAAAAATAAAAGATGTTAGTGGAACTAACAGATGAAGCGTACTGAACGCGGGGTTCTGTGTGGTGATGATGCATCAGTGTTATATGTTAGAAAAATATCATCACCATCATCAGTCCGGCACATTCCACTGCTGGACACAGGCCCCCACAATTGAGCGCCATCGAACCTGGAAAAATATACGTCCTATTTATTTTTTAATATGGGTGTCTGTGGACGGGTAATTGTTAATCCTTTAATATGAAAAATGATTTTTAAATTATTGCAAGTTGTATCGGTAGTAAAAGGCAGGCAGAAAATGTATGTATATAATATGTAGGTACGTATTATATTCATACATATTTTTTATAGAAGCGAATTGATCAAGAGTTTTTGTACGTCGTTGAATTCAATGTATTAATATAAATTAAACTGTATGACGATGGGATTAAGACTGAATTTTCAGTAAATATAATCTGGTTGGATCTGACCCGATCGAGTTTATCGGTAATGGTTGGAAGTGAAAAATAAACATTAGATATGTACAGGTATGTTCTTAAGTTTTGTATCAATAAATGGTTCTAGAATTTTGAAGGACATTTCGTGTATTTCTGAAGACTAGTATACAGTACTCGAGGCGCAGTTGAAGCTCTCATTGACATGGAACAAGAGTAAGTGGTGTGACTATGGGTGGTAGAATCTTCTGATAGTTTAATGTAATGCTTAGAAGTAGTTTTCTTTTATATTAAAAGGCTAGCCGAACAGGCCACCTGATTGCAAGTGGTCACCGTCGCCTCTAGACATTAGCAACATCAAGGGTTACCAATATGTTGCCTGCCTTGAACGAGCTTTTTGACGCTGCGTTTGAAGAACCCCATGCTCTTGTATTTCATATAAACTTAGTTCTTCAATAATGCAATACTGTAAGCTGCAGGCAGCGTCTAATATTGTTAACTAATTGATTATTCGTTTTATTGTATTCTTCAATTATATACGAGATTTCTTTAAATACTTCCTTCAGATGTATCCTTATATGTCCTTCAGATGTATCTTTTAAATATGGCCTTTTAAATATGGCCATATCCGATGTAATTAGGCACATAACCAACAATAAATGGTCCATTTAATGTTGGATACGAATCAGTAGGGTGTACATGAGAAATATGAGGTTCTTTAATAGTACGCATTCTAATGTAGCCAATATATTGTATACTAAATATTTATTTAACTGGGTCACACATTTCTTAGTTTTAAGGGTTATTTTGGTGGCTAAAGTAATTGCTGGACTCATACAAAAGGAGGGGTCTAAAAATGACCCCAACATTTTATCCCGCAAGCAGAATCACTATGCTATTAATGAAACTAAATATGTATTTAAATTAATCCCTTGTATCTTTTATACCTTAATGTAGAGTGGACAATATATTTTTGGATCTAATACACTAATAAATATATATCGTTATTGTATGTGTGTAAAACTAAGTAGATTTCATATTGGAATGGATGCTATTTCTCATTATTGAAATGGAGGTACTGAAACTGCAAGGCGTCCTTATAATAAGTAATATGTCTTAAGTTTATTTTATGACGAGGAAGTAAAAACTTATTTCTTGATCCATTGACAATTCGAATATGACCGTTTGGCGCCATTTGTAATCATAATTCGTTTTTTGAATTGGATTCGAGTATATTGAGTCGTTGCAAGGAATTTTAGACATTAAATTGTTGACTTATGGCTGCCAATGTTTAGAAATTTTGTTATTATACATAGTAAAACTTATATAAACGGGAATGCCTAAGTTTCAGGAAAACTGATAATTATGATTAATGATTAATGAGTATTATTTTTATTTTTTTCGGATAAGCGTCATTGTTGTAATATATACGTATATATCAACGAGATTCATAAGGAATAAAAAAGTAGAAAAAAATGTGAAATAAACATTTATCTATTATTTCTTTTATTTATATCCTAAATTCCTTGGTTTTGCCATTAATAGGGACGGTATCGTGACGTCATACAGTGCTTCACCAACATGGCAACAGGGACGCGAACACTGCAATCTTTCTATATTTTTCTACTTACCACGTGAAAATACTAGGTAAGTACTAATCACGTGAAATTGACAATATGGCGATATCTGTAATTTTATAAATGAAAGAATCCTACTTTAATCTAATACAAAAGTATTGTATGATAAACATCGATATAAAATTCTACAAACATGTTTATGACTGACAAGACTAGCTTCCTTTAGAGCTTGAACGATTTGAGGCAAAATAAGAGGGTCACGGACATAAACCATTATGCGTTTTGCTGGTAAATTCCTAAGGCAACTACTTAGTAGGATTACGCACTTGCGGAAAAGTTTCTGTAAGATGTTTATTTATTAGCCGTATGAATAACGCCCCTTTAATACTACAGTTCCCTCGGCCATTTCTCTTTTCACATATTCTTTAGTATTAAATTGACTGTCTCGTTAGTCGAAGGGATGTATGCGCGACTGCCAATTGGGAGGTCCTGGATTCAAATCCCGGGTCGGGTACTATTGCATTTTTCTAATTTAGAATTCCTAGTAGTGTGCCGTAGTTTGATATGTGCCCGGTGTATGGCAATAGACTTACCACCTATTCCATAGGAAATAAACGTAACCTGGTGAAACATGGGAGTATACTACTACTTTAAAAAGTGCACTTTTTAGTACACCCAATCACTTTCAGTTGTCAATGGAAGTGTTTAATCTAAGAGCTCCATGAACTTAGTAGAAAGAAAAAGGTAAGTTCATTTTTAATAAACAATTAGGTACTTGATAATCTATCTAGGAATTTATTACACACACGGCTTTGGAGGAAAAACGAGACACTGGCTCGCCTGTCACTAAATTAGAGCACTCTTATCTTTTTTCATTTTGTTTTAAAAACTAGTATATAGACGTAGATACCTACCTATGTGTAAATAACTGTTGTAGTCCGATTTAATTAATAATAATGCCAATCTTTCAAACCCTTTCTTTTTAATGTAAAGTAATTATTTAACATATACCTACATTTGTAATTTTTTAACATATACCTACATTGACTGCGTCGTTGGTCGTGTTGGTGGCAAGTGCGACTGCCGATCGGGAGGTCTCGGGTTCGTTTCCCGGTTCGACCACTACAAAATTTTTTAATTTAGATTTTCTAGTAGTGGTTCGGAGTCTGGATATGTAGCCGGTGCATGACAATAGGCTCACCACCTATTCCATAGCGGGACGTAAACGTAACCGGTGAAACGTGTGAGTGTTCTGCATTCCTCTGCCTACCTCTTCGAGGGTTACAGGAGTGAAGTTACGTACCTAAATTTAACAATTATATGTACCTACATAGTGATAGAAACAAATGTGAACTTTTCAAGACCGAAATGTTATTGTAACTTAGGTAAGTACATTACAAATGTATTATAAGTTTATTTTACCTACATTCTTAATACCTACACGTCACCATAACAAGACAATAAACTGGTCGTATTAAGAATGTAAATAAGAATAATTACAAACCAACCCAATTCTCTTCCGTTATGTACCTATATTATTTGAGAAGCTAAAAATACTATTCCCGAGAGAGAATTATGACATCGCCGTCGCAATGGGTTTGTTTACGCAAACATATATGTCCTTTGTTTCGTCAAAAGTGTAAACAGTATTGTATGTTGAGATGACGTGTTCGTATTCTCAACAAGGGTGGTTCGTTCTGAGCGGAATTTGGGTTATCTGAGTCTTTCCCTTGCGTTGCGTTCTTTGTTATCTTGTTTGTGTTATGAAGCTCTCACGACCCAGTGGCGTCCTTGTACTCCGATCTTATTTCGGATATTTAAAAAACATGTGGCAAGTCATTAATTGTTGATATCGAATATATTTTGTTACTATTTTTGTAATAAAATTACATTTTAGTACACAAATGCAAGAGCAAAATGTTTATTCCGTAAGCTTGCGGTGGACACGGGTAATAATGTCCGCTGCTAAAAGTGAGAAGGAATAATTAAGGTTATAAATGGCTCCCAACACAATACAATGTAGGATCACACATGTCCTAGAGAATATCATAATGTTCGGTCATAACACAAAAACCTCCACGTGTAACTTTCATCGTAGTATTTTCCTTTACCGTCACAGCGAATATTTAATTTAAAACACGCATCATGATTGTGAACTCGGAAGTGAAAACTTAACTAAGGCTGGTCAAGTATTATTTCATGGGACTGGTTATTTTGTGCACGAATAACCTTGACATTTTATTTATAGCATTATAATTACCCAATTAAATGTAACTTCACTATTGGAGCCGATATAAATAGCCGAAGTTATTATTAACAACATAACTTATATACTAATTCGTTATTTATTTCAACTGGTACTACAATGTTGTATTTCGTGCACGGTAGATGGGTTTGTCAGAATTAATTATGTTGAGCTATGCTACTAGATTCATCAAAACAAGCAAAATCAACCTAAGATCTCTTCTGAGATTCTATGGTCACGCTTTTCTATTATGCAGGTTTCGATTCCATCAGACCTTCGTCGCGCCTAAGCTTAAGGGGCAAGCAGCCTTTTAAAAATTCCTCTTTCCACCTCCTCCTTACAACACTTATCCCTTAACACAAAAGTTCTGGGTTAAAAATCAGAGGTTCGAATAAGAGAACATAAGGACTCTGTTTGCCTCTCAGTCTTTGGTAGTAGATTTCCCTTTGTCCCTAACCGTGGAAATTGCTTCCACACACCTAGATCAATTTAAGAGTCAGTTCTGGCCGAAATATCGAACTACTTCTGCCTACAATAAATAATATTCGTTCCAACCTATTTCTAATGACACGGTTATCAAGTTTATTATTCAAGTTTCGCATTTAGTTAACATATCGCATGCCTTCAACAATTAATGTGGTATATTTCGCTTGAAAGCCACGTCGTAATAAATCGCCCTAACGACCCGCAAGAAAGGCGATTAGCTCATAATGTAAAGAAATTGAGGTCAGACACAAAAGTACAGTAACTAACTATGTTAAATAAGAAATCTGATAAGAATTCACTGACCCAATTACAAGGGATGTAGTGCAGACGGTGTATACAGAGGGTAGTTTCAGTCAAAGATTGCCTACAACTTTGAATTGCATAAAAATCATTTACCCACATTCGTTTATTGGTTTCTAAATTTTAATTAAATGGGAAGTAAAGTGGAAGCTATATTTACATAAAGGTCGTTGCCTGCATCTGTTTCTTTTTTTTTTTCAAAAAAACACCGTCTTGTAACTGGATTTCATGGTAACTGGTTGGGCAGTCTATATTCGCTTTTTATAGAAAAAGAGAACATTAAAGTGAGAATATGCGCATTGAGAAGCGTTGACGATGATTTAATGCTAATCGCTTCCATCGAATCTCCCTTACATATTATAGGTATTTAAATACATACTTGTCGTAACTTACATCCATATCATCTCGCTAGCTCCCTTACGGGGTAGTCAAAGAGCGTGGACTGCCAAATATCTCGCAACTATTGTTATTATAATATGTTCAGATGATTCCTGTTTATACTCTTTAGAAGATTAGGTACAGTTTTTTATTCAATTGATGGACGTTATTTTTGGTAAAATAATATAAGTTACCGGGATAAAATAATAGAAGAGAAAATAATAATAAAACTCCAATAAAATATCGTTTTACTACATGAAAACACCCTGAGGCAAAAGTATCCTAATTAATCCCGACCCCAACTTGTCGCGAAACGTGGCGGCTTGACTAATTATAATATAAGGATAATATTAAAATTATTATTACCCACCCTTCGGCCACTGAAAACTGTCAGGTGAAATATTTTCACAAGTTTCCCGTTAAAACCTGTACTTACTGTTATTTATAAAGTTAGGAAGAAAATGTACACGAAATATGAACAGGTTAGGTATCAAAATATTCATTACTGCTACCTGGTCGAGTGGTTGTAAACACTCGGTCCTGGGTTCAGTCCCCAGGTCACTTGAGGTAGGTATTATAGGGTTTTTTCTACTTGAAATTTTACCAATAGTGGCATTTTAGTAGTAGATTTGTGTCTGGTTTATTACATTGGGCTCACCGTCTTATTTTAATGGTTTACCCTATAACAGAACTGGTGAGTTGTGGCAGTGTACTAAACTCGTCTGCTTTCCCCTTCGGATAGATACAGGCGTAATGTTATGTTAATAGAATATGAGGAAAAGCAAAAGCTATCGTCAAGCCAGTCTTAATAAAACTTTGTTTCTATTTTCATTACTAGTCATATATTCTGTCTGTTAAAATAATTTTGTTGGGATTCTGCATAACACATTAAATGAACACTATTGTATTTCCAATCAATAATGTTACATTGAATTTCTTTTAATGTCACTTTTCATTTATTATTAATTAAGTTAATCAAAAATCAATGCAATTGCCTCTTTTATTTTCATTCCAAATGGCCGCTAGATTGATTCTAAATTTTTTCTACAACTGTTTCCAATGTGAATTAAAAGACATAATTTCTTAAAATTAAATAATAAATTCAATTTTGCACTGAAATAAAAGAGACCCCTTATACATAAATTTAAGTAAATATAAAAAAATTACAACGAATTATTCATAAATATTAAATAATTAGCCTTCCTCTTTCATATTTCCTTTGCTTTTAATGAATCCAGTTCCATTAATTCCAGGTAGAAGAGGGGTTAGATGTTACATACAAAAATTAATACTTGTATTTGAAAAAAGTTTGTTATAACTTATATGTAATCTCATAATATTGTGTAATATAATTTTATATAATATTTATATTTCATTATACTATATTTCATAATACATATAATTCTACATGAATCATATCAAATTATCACTGTAATGTATATTATGGATATAAATTATAAACATTTTTAATTTATATCGATTATACTACATTGTGATATTGTGACTTCACGATTCACATATCAGACATTAATTTCAAATAAGGGTACAGAGCTCAAACGCCTACGGTGAGGCAGAGAGATGTACCTCTACAAAAATAGAAGTAGCAACACCAATCAAATCTGTCGATTTGATTGAATTATTATGCTGTAACGGGACAATCTACGGCCTTTAGTAGTAACGCCAGCGTACAGTCGTTACCGTGTTTCAGGAAAACGCACAGCGCCATCTATTACAAGATTTGGTTACTACGTACGACCCAATCTTTGAATTGGTACGCTGAATAAAAACCATTATTAAATTGTTGTTTTATGTCTTATATCAAATTAATTATGGATACAAAATATATAAACTGTTTCCGGATATACAAATTTATAATAATAACGACTAGTCTTCAAATATTGTACATCGTATTTTGTACATTTAAGATAGATGTCGCCTAATCTGCTAGTAATGGCTTCGTTTCAGATGCAAAATAATATTTTAAGATTTTAAAGGAGCTCTTAAATAAATTCGTAGTTTTGTTAATAGGAACGACGTCCGTGCCTTGTTGTATTTGATAGTTAAACAGTAGTTTTTATTTATAAGTATTATATTAAATATGTGTATATATTGTATTAACATTCTTTTCTATAATCTCTCCCCCAGGGCATAATTCTTGACAGGTTCAAAGGGAATTGTGACATGTTTTCATCCCTGATGGATTTGAGCTTTATAATTATTTATACATATATACGAACTTACGATCTGCGAAAGGCTGCAGGCAACAAGCATGCGACAAGCCGAGGACAGGGCGCGATGTGCGCTCATTGGGAGAGGCCTATGTCCAGCAGTGGACTGAGATAATGACTGAGATCTCAGGCTGGTGATGATGATGATAATGAATTGTTTATAGTCAGTAGACAAATAATTCAATGCGAAATAATTGAAAAGACAAATTCAGTAACACATATTGCTGTTCTAAAATTTTACGAGTTCAATTTATATGTAGCAGTGATAGCCTAGTGGTTAAGAATTCAGCTCCTCACTCCGGGGGTGCCGGGTTCAAACCCATGGCGCGCACCT
>DWDT01001010.1:0-17431 GCA_018245595.1 Microceris scylla | reverse complement strand
GCCTTAACCCTCTCAATATGAGAGGAGACCCATATTCCAACAGTGGAATTATAATGGGTTGATTATTATTATTTTTTATTATTTTAAACTCTAAGGGGTGTAGTTTTCCTCACTATCCTTTCTTTCATCTGATATTTATATAATCTTATACCAACTGATATTTAATCAAAAGATATAAAAAGGTGCACCTCTTCCCATATTCGTAGGAGCTAAATCATATCACAATAAGCACATTGCATAACATATCATCCCTATATTTTCAGGAAGGAGTAGGCACAATATAGTATTCCACCTTTTCACCTGTTATATTTTATGACCCATATAATGGTCTGTGCCGTCGGCGGTGCTAAAAGCTGTGCCCTGTGATCTCCAAGCTGCACTGCCAGTGTGGAGATTACGGGCATAAACCCCTTTTCAGGGAGGCCTATGTCCAGCAGTGGACTAAGATAGGCTGATGATGATGATAATGGTCTGTGAGCTTATTAACATACACTAGACACAAATCCAACCTTTCTGCTACTATTGAACATTTATTATTAGAAAACCTAGTAATACCTGGTCCAACCAGGGAATCTGGGATCTCTAAGGAACTCCACATTATTATAAAGGTAATAAACAATTCCATAAAGTTTTAACATAAATTGGACTTCCTAATTGGAATAATTGTCTTTAATTGTCTTTAATTAAAACTATCTACACTTACCACAATCTGAAAACATACAAAGTTACATACACACAAACATATCTTAACAGTCCCTTACAGCGTAGACATAGAGCACAGAATGCCAAATATCTCCTTGCAGTCCTGCAGTGTTTCTACAACATTCATCACGCTCTTCATACATATACATAAGTAAATTTACATTATAATCATTGAACACATTGACCAAGTTCAAGATACAAACCTCTATTTCTTTCATGTATTCATAAATGTCCTGACGATACTCAACAACATGAAAAAACATCTCCTTGGCAGTTTGTGCAGTGGTGGCATCTTCATCATCTAGGTTATCATCCAGAATCTGGCTCTCATTCTTAGAAATGGACATGGACAATATGCTTGAATCCACAATGGACATAGGAGATTCAATGACTTTTTTTTCTGCATCTTGTTTCTCTTGCTCTGACAGCCTATATATGACATGAGAATTGTTGTATTTACATACACAATTTAAATTATACAAACGGAAGGAAGTCTTTTTTGTATAATAATGTCATTGTATATATTGGATGTAGATACATTTATGTAAATTAAGTTTTACAAACAAAATTCTCTGTTACAAAAAATTTTATACTTACCTAAGTTCAGGTCTATCTTTGGACAGATCTGCTTGTTTCTCTACTTGAGCACAGAGAGCTTTAACATTTTCGGCAGCAGCTACGAAATAGTTATCCTTCCTAGTTTCTTTAGAAGCATAAGTTTTGAAAGACTCCCGTTTCTTAGCCTCAGTGTCGTCCTCGTACACGCTGAACGCGCGAAACTGCGCCACGGGAGGCACAATGTTCTTCTCATTCTTGATTTGACGCATTGTTCTGTTCTCATCTTGAACTTTACACGGTCCATTCGTCAATCCCGGCTAAAAATATGAATGTATATCAAATTTTAAGCCAGTCTCATGTAAATAATAACAAGAAAAAGACTTACAAGTTTCACGTTCCGGTTTTTTCCGTTTTGATTGCACGCGAATTGGCTGAGGTCACCTAAGGCCCGTCTTTGTGTTGCAGCGGAAAATACATCTCCATTATCCTTTCTAATAGCCAAGGAGGCATTTTCTTGATCTTCGTGAATTCTAAATGCTGCCATTTCCGCGCGATTTCCGTAAACACTAAGCCAGGGTAGAAGGACGTAGGGTGATTCGGCAATTAATGGTTGCTCCCCAAACGGAAATTCGTGTTTTAAACTAGTCAGTTATACATTTTATAATAAAATTGAGAGTAGTTGTTAAACTTTTTGGTTTTTATTTCGAATACACCCTCGAAAAAACGCTACAAGCGTCAACGGACAACAGACATTTTGGTGCTTTCAGCTGTTGGAGTTTACTTCACTCTTTTATCTATGCCGTTTCAAAATTTAACCAATAATACGCTCTCAGTCTAGTCTATAGTCTATAGTCGAACGTTTAGTGCAGAGTATAATGTCAGTTATTATGATTTAACCGAATAAAATAGAATTTATAAATGCAGTTTTATTGAAGCCTTAGTTAGTAGCAGCAGTTTAGAAAATGAATATTTTCGGTATCTGAGTTGAAAATCCTTGCACAAGCTCCATTAAAATTTACAAAATCCATTCATGTGACTTTTTAACATGAATTACTAATTTTTAAAGCATTATTAGACATTAAAGTGAGGGAAAGGAAGGTAAAGGTACCGCTACCTTCCTTAAATAAAATTTTTCATAAAGTTTTTTAAGGCATTTTGAATTTTACTTATATGCACTACTAGGTCAGATAATATAGTAATACCCTATCTTTATTATTTTAAAAAGCAAACCGTGTCCAACAGCTACATGATTGATTCCGTTAAACACTTTGAATTTTTAATGATAAAAAATAAATTTTGGTGGCATTTCTGAAATTCCTCATAAGTGAGGTCTACTACGACTCACTGTATTAATTACAATTGTCTCATAATTCCGTAAAAGTATTTTAATATTATTCTTTAATATAAATATAAATATAAAAACCCTATTTTGTTGACCCTGTTAGTGAAGGACACGTCGGCAGATTTTTGTAAGTTTTAAAAACAATGTAAACCTAAGAATTAGAATCAAGACAAGATTATTAGTTAAAATTATGATGCATAGAATAAATGGTTAAAAACAAGAGCATAAATACCTCTTGGTGATATGATGTCGGATGTTTGTCAGAATTTGAATGACGTTTAAACAATTTATCTTTGGCATGATAATGACAATGACAGAAGTCAGAACTTAGAACCCTGTTATATAGTGTAATTGGTGACAAGCTCTAAGTTCTTAATTTAGGATTATATTAGTATAATATTTTTTCTTTCATTAATTATTTTACAACGACGTACTTAAAACATTAATTTAATTAATGTCGTGTTCTAATTTCTCAACGGAGACTTCAATGTACAGTACGAGCCTTTGGGAAATTTTATTTTATGCTTTATGTTAAAAAAGCGTGCTAGAATCGATTAATATTGTCATTAATATAAAAAATGAAGATACCCGTATTTTCTTTACTGTTACTGTTATTTTATGGCTGCAAAGTGTGTTACACCATTAGGGAATACACGAAAGAGGATATTTTAAAACTAAGGTAAGACAGTTCAACTATGCTTTCAAACTCTGACGATACAAAGTTATGTGTGATATAAAATTATAATACGTCATGTGCTATAACAGTAAAGTGTCATAGAAATACATACTGTTAAGACTGTTCTAAGTTAAACAGTTCTTCCTACATAATGTACTCTTTTATTAAGATGTGTAAAATCTGCTATAAGTATGGCTCTAACTCTTCTAATAATTATGAGAGAGAGTCTATCTCTAGTAATGTAACAATAAAAGGGTGGATAACAGTACTGACAAAACAATTTATATGGGTCACCAATTCCATAAAAATTTATAATTAGATATACCATTACTGATTTTATTTTAGGGAGGAGGTAAGACATATGTTTCATCATGCTTATGATAGCTACCTGAAATATGCATATCCGTATGATGAGCTGAGGCCATTGAGTTGCGATGGTGTGGACACATGGGGCAGTTACTCTCTTACTCTCATAGATGCTCTGGACATGCTGGTGATAATGGGAAACTACACAGAATTCAATAGGGTTGTGAACATAGTGCTAGAAAAACAAAACTTTGATGCAGATATAAATGTATCTGTGTTTGAGACAAACATCAGGATTGTTGGAGGCCTTTTAAGTGCACATTTGTTGTCATATAAGTGAGTATATCTGTTACACAAGTATTACATACACATTATTCAAGTTAACCTGTATGTATATTAAAAAAATGATCATTGACAGGCTTTTTTCAGACAGGCAGTAAGGTCTTTCTACTAAAAATTGAGAACATAAAATGTACAAATGATATGTGGTTGCTGATGCCACAGATTCTGTAATATACATGGATATTTCTACATTTGTTATGCTATCACACATGTCAACCAAAAGTAACATCATGACTGTAATCCCTGAAGAGGGAGTCAGAGGTGTGTAGTTGTACACTGCCACCTTACACCAGTTACATTTATGTCCCATGGAATAGGTGGTGTCCCATACACCAGGCACAGACCAGACTCCGAGCCACTACTAGAAATTCTAAATTAGAAAAATCCAATCATACCCAGCTTGGGATTTAAACCCAGGGCCTCCCAATCAGCAGTTGCGCACACAACCACTCTACCAATGATTCGTCTACCAGATTACCAGTTTCAGAGATTTCTTACTCCTCCATCAGTCAGTATTTGACTTATTTGATCAAGATGATTTGTCTTTTTCAACATCTCCCTCTAAATATCTGTATAGATATTTTTATCAAATTCTAACAAAATGAACCTCTTGAAATCGATCATTGATGTTCTGTTGCTCTGGAGTTATTCAGCCCAAGTTTTTATATTTACCTATTTGCTACCCCCAAATGACTACAGTTGTATCTGAATCTATGGTCCATGGTTGGTTGTGATTCACTTTATGTGATTTATGATTGTTAACATACTTTTTACATTATTTATTGGCATTATGTAAAGTGTCATATTTATTGTACATCATTCATTAGTATAAACATCTAAAACTATTGTAAAAACACCTTCTTTATGAAAGTCAAAATGTCAAAAATATAAGTTTATGCAATGTGTTATTTTGCAGATCAGGGATGAAGCTAGAGCCAGGTTGGCCTTGCAATGGTCCTCTGTTACGCCTGGCCGAGGATGTGGCCCAAAGATTAATTGCAGCATTTGATACCACAACTGGCATGCCTTATGGTACCATCAATTTGCACTCTGGGGTCCCTCCAGGCGAGACCACAGTGACATGCACAGCCGGTATTGGTACATTCATCATTGAGTTTGGAACACTTAGTAGATTGACAGGAGATCCACTTTATGAAGAGGTAATAGATCAGATTATCTCTTTGTATTACACTGACTGCTATGTTTCATGCATTAGTGGAGACCTAAATGATATGTACTCTTTAACAGACTGAAGAATTTACAGTTTAATAGTACTAACTGATTAATTTTACGATTTAACAACTTAATATGTACCTACAGATTAACTGCTTACAAAACTTTAAGCACAAAAAGGTTCAAAAAATTCCTCTATATTAATGGCCTGGCCATGTCTAGAATATTTAATTGACCAATTATAATATTACTTATATAATTATCCAGTGGACAGTTTATTGCAATATATAGCCGCAAGGTACTTCATCCTCTATAAATGTGTTGCCATATGAAAAGTACAAAAATATCTGTGAGTAATGAAAAATAAATAATGCAAATTTTCAATTGTAAACATTTTGTAAATGACATTAAATTAAAGCTTTTTTGTACAATTAATACAAGTTATTAACATTAAAAATTTTGTTAATTATAACCAAACACTGTAAGTATGTGTAAATTACAAATACTCATTATTTTAATCCTCTAGGTGGCATACAACGCTTTAAAAGCACTATATCATCATAGGTCACCGATTGGTCTCTTGGGCAACCATATTGATGTCATGACTGGCAGATGGACTGCACAGGATTCGGGAATAGGAGGAGGGGTTGACTCCTATTTTGAATACTTAGTTAAAGGTAAGTAGTTACATACATACATATAACATATTTTATAAACACTATTAGCTTCTAAGAATTTTGCCTAACAATATCTAATTCAATATATTTAAAAAAATATATCTAATTAAGCTTTATTTACTATGATTTTTAATAATGTGAATTATTTTAGGAGCATTATTGTTAGAGAAACCAGAGTTAATGTCAATGTTTATGGAAGCAAGAGAAGTGATTGACAAATATTTGAAGAAAGGTGACTGGTATGTGTGGGCTACGATGCTGCGAGGCCATGTCACCTTGCCAGTGTTCCAATCATTGGAGTCTTATTGGCCAGGTGTGCTTAGTTTAATCGGTAAGTCAGCTATTTTTTAACTTCAATCTCACTTATTCAAAGTATTTTAAAGTTAAGTATCCTCAATGTTATTAATATTATTTAAAAAGCATCAACATTCCATACAAGAATTTATCTTTTAAGGAATGATAAATTTGGTCTTATACTTCAATTAATATGGTGTTTTATGATTTTATTAACAAATGAACTGGTGGTAGCCACTGCTGTCAATGAAAATCTGCAATCAATATTGAACAGGGTTGTTAGTATAAATCTACCATTGGTTTTAGTTACATAGTATACTTTTTATTCAAAGTAAGTCAAAGACCCGTTACTACTTCTGATGACTATAATGGTCTCCGCTACCACATATGAATATGGCGGCTGAATGAAATAAATACAATAATGTTACTTAGTATTATTACTGGCGCAGGGTAAAAGTTTATGTAACTTGAATTTGACCAGGTGACAGCGACACAGCAATGCGCATTATCCACAACTACCACAGTGTGTGGCGGCAGTACGGGTTCACGCCCGAAGTGTACCACTTCGGCACGCGCGAGGCGTCCTCGGCGCGGGAGAGCTACCCCCTACGTCCTGAGCTAATAGAGTCCATCATGTACTTGTACCGCGAAACCCGTGACCCCGTGCTGCTGCAGATGGGGGAGGACATCCTGCGTAGTATCCAACACAGCGCCTGGACTCCTTGCGGCTACGCAACGGTACCTATATTTTATATAGAATTTATATGGTAAAGTTTGTTATTACCTTGTATATAAATCGGAAAAAGTTTGTCTAATACATAAACACAGTTAAACCTTGATATTTTTCACATAATTATTATAACATTATATAGGAATAGGCCTCTACTTAATTATGAACTAAAACGTGTAAATCGATATATTTTTGATAGCTTTGCTCTTCTAACAAAATAAAATATTGTGTTTCAGATTAAAGATGTACGTGATCATCGAAAGGAAGACCGGATGGAATCATTTTTCTTAGCTGAAACAACCAAGTATTTGTATTTATTGTTCGACCCAGACAACTTCATCCACAACCCTGGAGTAAAAGGCACTGTGATAAACACCATCAATGGAGAATGTATTGTAGATGTTGGTGGATACATCTTCAACACAGAAGCTCATCCAATAGATCCCACAATGCTTTATTGTTGCCATGAAGCCAGGCAAGGGTGAGTGTTTATGAATAAATATGCATTTTTCTGTGAATATATCTTGTAATAATATGTATAGTAGATATCTATGAACTTCTATTAATGGTAATTTTTGTATTACTTTGATTTCAGAATAAATATAAGTGAAATACACAGAGTTTACCAGATTCTAGATGAAGAAGATAATATTCAATTTTTAACAATTATCGATTCGACCACAAATGTAAATAGTACTATAGAAAATGAAACACAAAGTGCAAAATCTAATGAAGACGTAAGTGAAAATAACGCAAAAACACAAGAATCTAATAACGTTAGTAAAACCGAACAGGATCAAGTTTTAATCAAAACAGAAACGACGACTGGATATGTAAATATTGATGGAACGGAAAGAGAAAAAGTAAAAAACGAATCCAGTTTGAGTGATATTGTGAAAGAACGCATCCATAAATATTACAATAATAGTAACGTTAATCTAGAAGATAGAGAAAATCATAAGAAAAGTTCCCGTGAAATCAGAACGGAGAAACCTCAAGCAAATGTGGATGTTGATGATATAATAGTACCCACGCAGACAGAGAAAAAGGTAAAGCTACAAAGTTTTAACACGAAAACAAAGGAAGCTTTAAGATTGTTGCCACAAGTTTTACAAGAGTTCCTTAGTGTAGATTGGAAAACAAAACCGAAATGTGAACCGCAGCGAATGTTGGAGAGAATCCGTAGAGAAAAGCGATATCCAGATCACCCGCACGTCAATCAGTACCATCTGTTATTAACGCCAGCGCCCTCATTCTTGCAAAGAATATCCCTAGCAGGCGAATTTCTATCTAAAAAACAATTACAATTATAACACCCTGGGTAAATATCTTAGATGTATAATTACTTGGTACATAAGTACCAATGATTAAGTTCAATTTTTAATATCAACATAACTATAAAGCTATGTTTGATTTTGGAAATTGATCCTTGATTGTTGCGTTACATTGAGATTGATTTCAATTGTTGTTTTTGTTACACAATTAACATGAAATTGTAATATATAAATGAATGATGAGAGATATTAAAGTTTTTGTTAATGTTTATATTTTTTTTATATATTCTTTTCTAGCCAATAACTCTGCATTACCAAGTTAGATTATAGATTCATTAGAACAGAGCCTACTTGCGTCTTACTGCTCATTGTATAAGTCGTAAATATAGCAGTATAATCTGCATTGTCGTTGTCTTTGAATAAGAAAAAGTTTGTTAAATAATTTATTTTTTGTCTTGAAAAGTATATGCTTAATGTGAGGCATATTTAATTTATTTAAGTAATCCATTTTAATAACAATAAAAGACTGAATATATTTATGTATCTTTTTTTAATTGGACCATAAATATGTCTTGATGTGACTTGGTGTCAAAGAATAATGTTGATGTTCAAGTGACACAAAGTGAGTGAGCCTTGTCACAACATAGCAAGGGAAGGTCAAAGTCAAAATTTCAGTAATGTAACTATATCAACAGTAAAAATGCACTCTCTTCCTCCCGATGTAAGCTGGTCCAATGGCCTAAGAATTACTTCGGGCGGTGTTTTAAAAAAAACGAAAAGCTCATGTCTACTTTGTGAACATTATCATGACCGATTTGAAAACTTCTCCATCTGAAGAAAACACATTATCTGCTAAAGGGTATAAGCTAATAAAGTACTTAGGAGAAGGAGCCTACGCGAAGGTTTTTTTGACTGAATATTCTGCAAAGGAAGATTCTAATAAAATACCACTTGCGTGCAAGATAATAGAAACATCGAAAGCTCCGAAAGACTTTATCGTAAAATTTTTACCTCGAGAAATAGACGTTCTAATCCATCTAAATCACCCTCATCTCATTCATATACATAGCATATTTCAAAGAAAAACGAAGTATTACATTTTTATGAGATACACTGAAAACGGAGATCTACTGGGGTATATCTTGAAACACGGCTGTGTCTCAGAGAATCAGTCGCGTGTTTGGCTTCGACAGCTGGCTCTGGGTCTACAGTATCTACACGAACTAGAGATAACACATAGAGATATCAAATGTGAAAATGTACTTTTAACGGCAAATTTCAACGTCAAGCTTTCTGACTTTGGATTTTCGAGATTATGTGTCGATGAAGACGATCAACCTATTCTAAGCGAAACATATTGTGGATCTATGTCGTATGCAGCGCCGGAAATTTTGAGAGGGAAACCGTACTTGCCAAAACCAACAGACTTGTGGTCATTGGGGGTGGTCCTGTTTGTAATGTTAAACAAGTCGATGCCGTTTGATGATACTCGTATGCGGAAGCTGTACGAGCAACAGATGGGCAAAAAGTATCGATTTAGATCACGCGTGGCGAGTATTATTTCCCTCGAATGCAAGTCAGTGGTGAAACACCTATTGGAACCAGATCCAGGGCTACGATATAACGCTACGCAGGTGCTCAACTCGGAATGGATTGCAATGGACACTAGGTTAACTAGTACGTATTGATTGATCTCACAGAATTAATTGGGTAATGTAAATGATGTAAGATTTTCACGTATTTTTATTAATATAGTTATTTTACTACAGCCTTAAACGCCGTCGAAGCAGCCGCACTCAAAAGAGCTCGTGAAGAGCGACGTAGACTTTCCGATACACATAGGAACCCGCCAAAAAGACAAGGCGACATTTTAGATAGGCAACAGAGGGAGTCTGCATTTAGGGTTTGTAAATACGTTAACTTACATTTTTTCTGAGGTATTAGAAATCAGTTTTGCTTTTGGAGCGTTTTTGGACAATGATACTTTGATAAATTTATGATAAACTAGTTGACCCGGCGAACTTCGTGTCGCCTTACGACAAAATAAATTCTCGTTATTCCCGTGTAAATCCCGATCGCTCGGGAATTCCGGGATAAAAAGTAGCCTATGTGTTATTCTGGGTCTTCAGCTACCTACATACCGTAATTTCATCGTAATCAGTTCAGTAGTATTTGCGTGAAAGAGTAACAAACATCAATACATACATAGTCACAAACTTTCGCATTTATTATTTTAAGTAGGATTAATATTTGTGGCTTTGATGCTACCGTAAGACGAATGGTAATAAACATCTGGTATTCATTTAAGATATTGATAATTTATTTCCAGGCCAGTGAAATGATAAAATCATTAGCTAATATAACACCTAAACAAAAGAAGCAAGAATAAATGGCTAGCAAAGCAAAGGTGAGCATTGTAAATAATTTGAGATTGTGTTTTACTGTTCAATTTACATTTAAAACAACCTTTCATTTATTAAATTACAGCTTCGCATTAAAGACGATTTAAAACTCACTAACTCTGAACATTTAACATTAAATTCTCGGGGCTATAAAGTAATAAAGAAAATAAATGAGGGATCATATGCTAAGGTATCAACTTTTTAATTGGTTAGTAGAAATTTAATTGGATGTGCAATTTTCGTGCAGCATACTACATAACGTGCTTTCTACCACAGTAATATTAAAAATTTTCCAGGTTTATCTTGCGGATTACCGAAATCCTAGTAAACCTGACAAAACAACGATATTGGCATGCAAAGTCATAGACACCAGTACAGCACCTAAGGATTTCGTAAAGAAGTTCCTTCCAAGAGAAATTGAAATGCTAATAAAGCTAAATCACCCGCACTTGGTACACACGCATAGCATATTCCAAAGAAGATACAAATATTTTATTTTCATGAGATACATGGAGCATGGTGATTTGCTGGAACACATTTTGCAAAAAGGGGCAGTTCAAGAGGACCAAGCTCGAATCTGGACACGACAGCTAGCTCTTGCGATACACTACATGCATGAACTAGAAATCGCTCATAGAGACATTAAGTGTGAAAATGTTCTCATAACCGCCAACCAAAACGCAAAGTTATCAGATTTTGGTTTTGCACGTTTCTGTGTTGATAAGAAACTGAAAGATATTCCAAGCGAAACATTTTGTGGATCTCTGTCATATACTGCTCCTGAAATTTTACAAGGCGCACCCTATTTTCCCAAACCAACAGACATTTGGTCTTTGGGCATAGTATTGTATGTGATGTTAAACAGAGCAATGCCATTTGAAGATAAACACATAAAGCAGTTATATCAGGCACAAATTAATAGAAACTGGAGATTTCGATCACGATACGTCGATTCCATATCGCCAAATTGCAAAAAGTTAATAACGTGGATGTTGGAGCCTAATTACTTACACAGAATTAAAATCGAACAGATAATTAATTCCGAATGGTTTGCCATGGATTCGAGATTGTCCGGTGAGACTTCAAAATTATTAAATATATTTATTTTAGAGCGCAGTATGTTAGTGTTCAGATATAAGAATAACTTATATTTTCTCTTTATTCTTAACGTATTTGTAAATATAAAAAATTTATATATTATAGAAACAGTAATAATACCTAGTTACATTTTGTAACAAAATAGTAGAATGAATTACCTATGACGTACATACATATAAATGTTTCTTTGCTAATTGCTTAATACCTATATTAACACATACCGTTAACACAAAATGCGGTGTCCAATAAAATATGCTATGATAATTAGGTTTAAAAATATGTATCTACTTATATGGATATCAATAAATATATGGTCTTTGGCCTACTACTAAATATATAATAGTGTCGTAGCTATCTATACTGTCCAAATTTATAGTTTAACTATATAAGTAACTTTTTAGAATGGACACAGCAAGAAACATCGGCCTACAAAAAAGCTCAAGAAGAAAAGCAAGCAATGCTAAAAAATGTGGAAAAATCTGAAACAAAAATTGAAAAAGACATTTCTCGCCTCTCGCACACATCTTTAATACCGACTACGCGTCCCGTGGCCGGCTCGTCATTTTCTTAGTACGTTTGATGTTTAATTCTCGGTAGGTTTTATTGTCGCTAATTATATGAAACGTTTGCTCTTCATTGATTTCTGTCACTAACGTCTCGTACAATTTCATTTTGACAGTGTAATGTTAACGTCTAATATATCATTACAAAAATGTAGTTAAATCTCATTAAAACATCAATAAACTTCTTATTCATCGTTCATCCCGCAACATTATGCTGCTAATAAAAGTAAAAATGAAGGAATGATGGTTTGCAAAGCAATTAGGTAGATGGGTCCAATGACCGAAAAATTAGATCTTAGCACAACACAATCCGACATTTTAGTATTGCAGGAAAAAGGGTTTATACTAGAAAAAATCATTGGAGAGGGCTCCTACGCTAAAGTAATTCACCGATTGACGAGGTATGAAATTGAACATGTCAATGTAAATAATCGGAAACTTGTTTACAGGTTTTCAAAGCGACTCACATGATCGATGAAACCCGTCATAGTATCGTGGCTTGTAAAGTTATAGACACCGCCCAAGCTCCTCGAGACTACCTTACGAAGTTCCTCCCTCGGGAGCTAGATGTTCTCATACGTATAAATCATCCGCACATCGTTCATGTATCGAACATTTTCCAACGTCGAGCAAAATATTTTATTTTTCTGCGCCTCGCCGAAAACGGTGACTTACTGGATTTCTTAACACAAAACGGACCTGTGCCAGAGAATCAGAGCAGACTTTGGATGCGGCAGATATTATCTGGTATTCACTACATACACACGATGAATATAGCACATCGAGACTTGAAGTGTGAAAATATACTAATCACAGCCAACTACAATGTGAAGATTACTGATTTCGGTTTTGCAAGGAATGTTCGTCAACGAGACCGCGACATTTTAAGTGAAACCTACTGTGGCTCCCTCTCGTACGCTGCGCCAGAAGTGCTCAAAGGCGTCCCTTACCTGCCCAAATTGGCTGACATGTGGTCTATTGGTATAATTTTGTACACGATGCTAAATAAGGCGCTACCTTTCAATGAAACGTCTGTGAAAAAACTATATGAAAAGCAGGTAATACTGGTCATCCTTAGTAACTTTTAAGTGATTAGTGAAAACGTGTTAGTTAAAAATTAGTAAAAAGTAAAAGAGTAATAGTAAAAAGTAAAAAAAGTAATAGTAGTAAAATTAGGTATATAAAAGTAGTAAAAAGTAAAAATAGTAGTTGGTAAAAAACTTACATTATTCAAATTATATTTACTGGGATTAGTGATGTTACTACTAACCAGCGCGCATACAGTATGATGCAATGGAACATTTCAGATATGATAGACTTAGCTCCACATTATTATTTCTGAAAATAATTAATGTCAAGGCGTGATGCGACAACGTGACCACAACATGTTGGTTGGCGGGGTTTTGATAACTGTCTAGTGTGTGTATTTGCAGGTAATGCGCAAGTGGCGGTTTCGGACAGGCGTAGTTAACCAGCTGTCGAATGAATGCAAGCAGCAGGTAACGCAGCTGATGGAGCCCGAGGCCAAGGCGCGCCCCACCGCTGGGAACATTTTCAACGGGCCCTGGATCACCATGGATCCTAGACTCACTAGTCTGTTTCTTTACATTCGTATAAATAGTTTTTTTGCACTTGTGTAATATTACTTGTACTGCAGCAGTACAGTAAGCTCTCCTGAACATTATTTGGAATGGTAATTATGCTACTGTTACTCATTGTTGTATTTAAACACAGAGGTGGATGGATATAAATGAACATAGTGCTGAATGCGTAATCTTATTATTATATTCAAACTTTGGTAGAAACAGTTGAACTTCAGCAGTTTCAGAACTGCTCAAAGGATTGAAATCCGATTTTGGCTTTAAACGTATAGTATTGTTTTCAAACTCCTACAGTAGTGGTAAAGCTGAAAAGCAATATCGCTTGATCCCCCTGTATACCGAACCTGTAGATCGTTAATGTGTCCTGTGATCCTACATTTTATTTGCGTCCAGTATAGTACATTTCAGGATACGATTTCAGAATTAACTTTTTTAGAAGAATCCTTATTGAAGCAAGCCCAAGAGGAAGCATACAAGAAAGAAAAAGAGAATTTTGAAGAAGAGACTGAAGTGGAACGATTGGCAGAGTTAAGACGTAAAGGGAGGGGAAAAGGTTCGTGTGTACTCAGCCACAACTTGTTCTTATTTATTAAAATAGATATTTATGTATTATTCGTATGTATATCCTAGTTATAACGTATGCGTCAATCTACTTACCGCGACACCTGACTTGTTGATTATTTATTATATAAAGTAAAACAAATATTTCGGTATAAACCATTCAGGTTGTTTGTCAGATTATGCGAAACCCCTAAAGAAAACAATGCTGCGTATTAGGTATAAACCGATGATAATGAAAAGTTGATCAAGGTATATTCAATTTGAATATAGTAGGTATATAGATACATTTAATATAGTACTGATTTCAAATGTTTAGAAAAACTGACGTTCAAGAAAAAAGAAAAACAATTTTTTTTTTTATTTGAACCAAACTATCATGCGACTACTGTCAAAGATATTAAACAAACGATTTTTTATATCTTTAATTTTTAATTTCGTTTTTAATTTCGTGTAATTTAACGAAAATTGATTCGATTTTTTGTTCAATGTACAATAGACATGCAAAAGCACTAGAAATTTTTGTTTTGATAATAACCTAACAGTTTTTAAATGACAGTTGCAATGTTTTCAGAGGGATTGAAAATTTTAAAGAACGCTGACACAAACCTTCCAAGATCACAGCCGTTGTTCGATGATAAGGAAAATTAAAGAAAAAAAAATTAAAGAAAGTTAATTTTATATGTTTATTTAAATTTTACATTTTGTATTTAATGACTTTAAGTTATATAAATTATTTAATACAATATTGTATAAATGAGTTGTTAAAATATTGTTTTAATATAATGATATTCGGTGATGTTGTCGTTACTAGTCCGCTCCTTGTCACAATACACTTAACAGTATTACATCTTATGGAAGACGAGGATCCTTTCATTTTAAGGGTATTTATTACACATTACAACATTTATATAAATTTGGCACAGCGTGGTAGGAACAGGAACTTGGTATTATGGGTATTACAGAATCGTAGACAACTAACGGCCGGTCCACACGGCGCGTTGCGTCGACGTAGCGCTGTCTCTGCGTCGTTTTACATACTAATAATCACTTTACACTATGAGTGTACACACGATGCGTTGCGTCGACGCCGCACACTCGACGGAACTGCAGCGCCCGAGACGAAGCGGGCGGGGTATTATGATTGCGGAACGTTATGATTGCGCCAAACTGCTATGCTATGCGTCATGCGGCTATGCGTCAAACTATTTGCGTTGCGACGACGCAACGCAACGCGCCGTGTTAACCGGCTCTAAAGAAGCATAACGGCGGAAACGCCATCCAGGATATTTCATTTTATATTATTACATCGTATGTCAAACAAATTATCGATAAATGACAATCTCGTTACGCGTTTTCAACGCGTCCTTGTTTATACCTTATTGATATGACGTGTATTTTTTTCAATCCTAACGTTGACGAACGTGATTTACTTGCTTGGTAATCTGACTGTATAAAAATATAAGATATATAAACAGATGTACCGTTTGAAAAGACATTTAGCAAAGGTTCCTTGAGCCCAACTCTAATTACAACAAATTTTCTTAAAACTTTGCACTTCAGAGTTTTATTACCGTTCTCTCTGTTAGTTGTCTTTACAATTATTATACGTTATTATTTTTAACGAAGCACACTATGGTCCGAAAGGTTTCCTTACTTATATGAAATACTGAACAAATTAAGTAATTGCAGTTGTGCGAATGACAAAATGTAAATCTACATAATACAAATATTATTATCTTAGAAACAGTATACTATGTATTTGGAGCAGGAAAGCGTTGAAAAAGTTCAATGCAATATTATTAATTATACATAATCCATTTTTAATCACTAACAATGAAAACTCTTAGAAAACTCAACACACTTTGCCTCTGACATAATTATAAGCACTTGGGCAGACTGCAAATACGAGCGTGCGTCACAAATTCTCAACCATTAAACAATACCTAAGATTTTGTCGTTAAGGTTCGTTCGTCAAAGACGTCATGAAGGATGTAGACCATCTGCACTAACCCACATGGGGCGAGAATATCTCAAATTAAGAAAGTTATTATTAATTCAATGTGCAAGGTTTTCTCGTCTCGAGGTCTCACGTAATGACGTATTCGTTGAATATTTAATTGGAAGAAATAATAGGTAAACATTGAAAATACAGTAACAAAAAATAATTCCGTAATAAAGAACCATTCATAGTTTCACAAATACTGAAGTTTTCTTTATATGTGAGTACCACTGTCCCCATATCGCACTTGCAATCTGGCCAACACACATACATATTTTGATCTACTTACTCGTAGTAACAAACCGGCGTAACTCTTACAGCTACCATGCAAACATTTGAAGCAAATAGAAATGAGACCAGTTTCATATTGTCACGCATCAGTCATTTTTATATACTACATAATATAATAATTGCGCTAGGACTATATTATAATAGTAAAAAATTGCAACAGTTTAAGTAAAATGAATTATCTGATGAACATAGTTTGCAATTTACAACCGTTCAGCGATACTACCTGAGCTACCATAAGTGTTATAGCACTGGAATGTCTATTGTAGCTATAACGATGAGTTGCATTCTATTAAATATAAGGTGATAAATTGTCAGTTTATTTGTAACTATTACATGTTAATTTCTTACTTAAATAATAATCTTTCATAATTATGTAACATTTATGTTAGTGTTTAATGTACCAATAAATTCATGATATAATATTTGGCAGTAAGACTCAATATAAAGGTTACAATATCAACGATTCTACAACATTCGAACAACAAAATACCTTTGAAAAATATTAACACTCTCATACAAAATCAAACATCGGCACTTGGCACGTAGCACCACAATGTTGACACCAATGATATTTTAGTACACCAACAAATTAATACTTTTGGAACTTTACACATTCTAGTAAAATAGGATTTTGCAGTTCCGTGTGAAACGTTTTAATTTTGATTTAAATCGCAATACAAAACTAAACTCATAAATACCTACATAACCGTGTGGGCAACGATCGTCGCAAGCCGCCTGCGGCTGACAGCTGACTGAGCGGAGGCGGAGCCAGCGAGCGCGCGGGCGGGCGCGGGGCGGCGGCGGGGCGGGGCGGGGGCGCTAGAGCGCGCGCGCGGCGTCAC
>DWDT01001009.1:0-17436 GCA_018245595.1 Microceris scylla | reverse complement strand
CGCTATACCGCAATCAGCCGGTCGCCAGAGCCTCGTCTGTTATAGCAGGGTGCACCATGTGCAGGTGAGGTTGGCTTGGGCTCCTGAAATGGTGGTTGAAACCCCTTAGGTAGCATACGATATTTAAAATATATTTTAGAAAACTTTAGTGGGTAATACAATCTACATGCGTAGTTTATTTTAATAATTTAAAATAGCAACAAGTCATTTAAAGTCTGCTCGATCTAGTTCAAATTATTTACATCCATGTTATATCTAAAACTTAAGCTTGTGGAATCATGCTTTGTAGGTTTTCTAAAGACCCAATTGTAGAAAGTTAAAAAGAATGCAGTCATCTTACGAGTATGTCATACCTTCGAAAAATATATTATACGGTTGTCAATCTGTACCTACTCATATTATGACAAAATAAATTTCCCTATTAAATTAAATGCTAACAAAATAATACATAAATACAAGATATTAGGTTTGCATTTTATTTACTAATTAATTGTACCTACAATAAAATTGTTGTTTGCCAAAGAGAATTAAACTTCTTTTATAAACAAGCAAAAATCTTAATATAATAATAGCGATCATTAAATGTTGTGACGGTTAAAATTTTAACTTAAATTATAATTATCAGTGACTATTAAAAGTTTTGACCTTTCTGTTTACGACTTTAATTTAATTATAAATATAATTTTTAATGTCTGAGTAATGTTGTAACTGTTTGTAATTTTTAATTTAATTTCACGTAAGAATATTTTGATAGAGACCATTACTCATTATGATTGTACGTGTAATTTCTTAATTTAGTCTCGCCGTTGAAACTTAAGAAAAAAGTGGGCTTCTCCACCAAAAGTTTAAATATAATATTTTGTAATTTAAACTAAAAGAAATACCAAACCGTACTTTAAAACTGAATACCTACCTACAATTATTGAAAGTACAATATGACTTTAACTACTATGTTGGGACCGTTAAATGTATATACATACATTAAGACCTAAACAGGTCATTAAGACCTGTTTAGGTCTTAATGTAGGTTGCACAGGATTGTACGTTGTTACCCTTCAAGACAATCATAAACGAATCAGTATAGAATTTATGTCACTTAAATATTAATACATTCATAATGTGAACATTTACATATTATGCATTTATGATGTAAAGATTACACTCATCGACAATATTATTTTTAAAAATAACTTCCTCTTACTTAAGTATCTATTATAATATGTATTTATTACAATACGAGTATGTTTTCATTACGGCACAAGTAATTTCGTACATGAGTTTTCTAGTAGGTACCTATTAGTGAGTAAATACCTAATATACAAGTATATTGGTATTTTTAAAAAAGTTACTTGATCCAAGTGATGTTTAAATGAAACAACAAAATTTAATATTACCTACTTAGAACGCTTTTTGTTTAGGTACAACAATAATTTCTACTTAAAATGCTGGCTGTAGTCATTACGTACATTACATACTATATGTATGAAGAAGGTGATGAATATAAAGAAGCATGTCTACTCTGTAAAGATAGATACCTATATTTATCATACAATACTCTCTGCCTGACCCATAAAGGATGCATCGTTGTGCGACGATACAATAATAACAATAATAATTTTCTCAAAATATATCATCGTTACTTGCGACTGTCCATATATTAGTCTGTAGTAATTAAATACAATTTATAAATAATTAGACAATAATAAAACGAACGCGCCGTTCACTGATACATATGTACATACAATACTAACTGTTTTATTTATCGATATTTGATTTTAGTGCTATTGATGTAGGACAATATATTTTACATATTGTTACACGGTATCTTCAAAGAACAGAAATGCTGTTTCAATAGTCCTAAGAACAATTCATAACAAATCGATATTCTTAAAATTTAAGATGCTGACATTTGTCCTATACATAAAAATTGTTCCCTGGATCGCGCTTTCGAAGTATAAAATCCATATTTTCAAAACAAAATCATTGTTACTTGTTATTGTTCTTAGACTAATACTTGAATACCTATCTATTTCTGAATATTTTATTAATACGAATATTTTATATTTGACGTTCGTGCTCTCTGCTTACCCTATAAGGGACTTGACGTACCTAAAGATACAAATAAAACAAGCTATGACTTGTTTTATAAGTCTAAGTTTTTATTATGATAAACCCTTGAAGCTGGAACTTGACATTTAATAATACGATTCAGTACTACATCTGAATATTTTTTGTTGTGCCTATTTTTGAGCCGAGCATACAACACATACATATGTACATAAATCCAGGTATACGATACGAGGCTCGCACACAGACTCATAATTACATAGACTAGATACATAATAATAACACAGGATGATTATTATTTTAATTATTAACTTTAATTATGTTCTTTTAGTATTTAAAGGTAATGAAAGATAACGTAATTCAAAATCCTGGGTCGGGTACCTACTATTGGACTTTTCTAATTTAGAATTTACGTGAAGTGGGAAGCGGACGGGAAGTTACGTTAATTTTTACGTTATTCAAACGTCCATCTCCAATAAATAAGACGAATTACTGTTGATAATTGTTAAAAATGAAACGATGACACACGGTAATTCCAAATTCAAATTATTTACAATGCTGTCTCTCACTGGCGTACCTACGGTATGTCGCATTAACATTAGTTATTAATAACATTAGTTATTACATTAGTTATTAATAACATTAGTTATTACGATAACTGAAGCCTCGACAAAGCTTGAAGAATACGAATAACGTTGTAAGAACGAACGAACAGTTAGCTTGAAGTTAGCAGCCAACCAGATTGTAGAAAGTTGCCTAGCTACCTCATGTCCTCCCATAAGGCGTAGCCACATCTAACCACGTGCTCTTGTGCGCCATCCAACGTGGGCAACGCCCATCTATTTCCGTTGCTTGGCTAACCAATGGTTTGTTTGTAGTTTTTCTTTTATTATGAACGATTCAAGTTTTTAAAAGCGTATGACTCTACATAAACAAAAAACGATCCACTCTAAATAATTGAATTGTTCGTTCGCTGAACACATTTTTTTTTATTGGTGTCTTTGTGTGTTCAAGGACATTGTTATTGTGACACTTTTAATTAGTTCTGCCCATAGGTATCATTATAATTGGTAAAAGGAAAATTTACTATGAAATCTATGACGGATATAAAATATCTATGACGGATGTTGAACACGTCTTATATTTGTTTCCTTTGCAAGTTAAACATATCTAGAATCTTCCATAGGCATAGCGAATACTTATTTAATATGAAAACAAAATAATATAAAATTATCACATTTTCATAGCAACCTGTATAACTTTCTCACACATTTGCAATGTTTTACTGGTGTGCGTTTATACACTGCTTGTCGACACCCCAGGTTTAACGTGCGCATCTGTTTGCGTCATAGCGCTTGCGAGGGGGGCTACCACCCTTTTGCGTCATGATGGAGATTGCCGCATTGCGGGTTTTGTAAAGACGTCTACACATACAACGGAAAATCACTCTAGAGACTTTGTCGGCTTCATAAATGAACAAGGCGCTATATAGTCACTTTCTAATACTCAATTATAAGTTGACGGATGAGTTTGTAACATGTTCTGCATCTTGTATATTAAATATGTGCGATAAATCCAGGTAAAAGCGATAAAATGCCCCTTTAGCTAGTTATTTCGTTATTTGACGATGATATTATCTATAAGTGATTATAATAACTCAATATTCTTATGCACGTACTAGTTATTTTGCATGTATTGCATTAATAGATACATTAAATATATAATGTTCTTTAGTTACACAAAATATGCTATAGGTTCGAGTACTTACTTATAAATGAGCAAATAATAGACGGCATAAAAATGCAATTGGTGTTTATTTCCAGTCAAAATGGATCACAGTCAATAATTCGGAAAGATCCTTCCGTTAAATTCCACTTCTTCTTTGCGAACTCTCGACTCTGGAAAATTATATTGTTGAGGATCAAAACTCGGCCAACAACACAGCCTCGTCACTGGCCTTGTAGAGGTCCTCGCGTGTACAGGTGCAGGGGCACGCCGGGCAGGACAAAAGATGTGCCATTGTCTGGGGAGAGACACCACACGGACACGTGCGCTCCGAATTGAAGCCCCACCTGAGCATGTTCCCCCTGCTTCGGCCTACTAATTCCACTAATTAGGTATTTAATATTGATATAAATAAAAATATTATAGAGCCGTTAATCCGAATAACTTGTAAATATTTTTTTCTTAAATACAAAACCAGCTTAATTAGATATATATGATATAAAAGTGCATTTCAAAAGCATTGCGTTCAAAAATCTAATGGCTCATAAGCACAAAAATTAACGTTCGATTTGGTCTCTATCGATCCACATTACTTAGCAGTGCGATAAAAATAGAATAAGATTTAGAATAATACATATTCCGATCACCAGAGCTTATATTATAGTGATATTCCATTATTTCTTGTTATATTGCCACTGCGAAAGTGTGAAAATGAATTTATCTGAACATAATTAAGGCTACTTCTACACTAGAAACCGCAGTACCTCCTCACAGGTATCTTTAAGTGCTACCATCAGCAAAGCTTACATAAGTGGTTCGTATGTTAACGGCTTTATTCCAACAAAAACAGTTTGAAGAGAAAATCAATACTCGCAGACAGCTACTTATTTGACACACACAGGTACATACTTTCATATACCCTCAAACGAAATAATCAAGTGTCGTAGATTCTGCGTATTATCCGGCATAGCAGGATATGTCCAATGTGTCTTCAATCAACAACATATCCTAACAAAATCGTTTTGTTAATAATTTCGTTAACTACTAATGGGCAGTTAAGGGTTATTAAAACTGAGGCTTTTATTTTCATACTATGTGAATATGTTACAGTTCTCGATCAAACCTAAAATATTTATTTATTTAAATATGTAAGTACGAGTAATGTTAAAAACCAGCAATGATGGCTAACGCACTCATTAAAACAAATATAAATAAGTATTAGCTGTGCCCATATCTAGAACCTACAGCAGCGTTCCCTTGATGATAAAACGAACATTTATCAATGTGCATATATACACTTAATTATTTTATTCACCCTTTAATATAAACTCAGAAAAAAAAATGTTTTTCTTTGTTTTTCACTAATGTTTTTTTAGAAAATTACCCAAGATTATGTCACAAAATATAAATTATGATTGTGTCACGAAATATATGCTAATTCGTACTAACTTTACATTAAATACAGTTAAAGATTTTTATTATTATATCGTCACGTCAGGGATTATGGGATTGACAGAGAGTACTAACTGCCAAATATCTATACCTATTCCTTAAGAATACGTCATATATAACATATATGAATGTAGTATTAGGTAATGGACGAATGACAGCCAAGAGCCGGATTTAGATTTTATTACAACTGATATATTGAGTGACTGCTGAATGATTCTGTAAAATCAAACCTAATAGATTTTCAGACTGTCAGAGAACTACGTAGAAATTATGTACATTCCAGTCACAAACGAATTCAAAATATTATTAATCAACCTTATGAGATTTCACTAACTGCAGAACTTGTCACACTAATGAAATGTTTTAAAATACACCATCGTCAACAATTTTGTTATCGTTATATATCTCTCAACTCAGAAAAAGTGACCTTAAGACCAGAATCTACAATACTGGTCAAGTGTGGTTGGAGTTTCACACATCTTAGACTATTACGGCGATTTATTATAGCGAACTTTTAACATTTTAGCGTGTGTTTTTTAAAGATTTTTTCACAGTAATACTTACGTAACCTATCGTGCGATCCCCAACCCGCATGCCCAGCATGGAGATTACAGGCATAAACCCTCTTTTTGAGGGAGGCCTAAATTCAGCAGTGGACTAAAATAGGCTGATGACGATCGTGATATGTCATTAAAAATTTTTCATTATTGATCATTAATTATTTTTTGTACAGCATGTAAAAAACATCATTATTGGTTATTAATCATTATTGCTTATTAATCATTATTGGTTATTGGCAACTAATTTTAGTCGTCAACACCCCTTAAATTCCGTATAAAGTTCTGTCCAATGACACTTCAAAAAAATCACTAAATCCAGTGAAGATATGAGCTACAAAAAAAATATTTGCTGATATTTAGTGAACAGCATAAATGTGTGTTGGTGTCATCAAAATCATGTCACTTTATTTGTGGATCGCTAACACGGACTCAATAATATAGCGAGTACAAAGAGAGCAAAACAAAAGCCCTATTGTAAGCGGAAATCTAAAAGGAATGTAACAGTGTAAGCATTCATGTTATAATGACATAACTAGGTATAATAGCGGCACGGCGCGGGCGGGCCGCGAGCTGGGAGTGTGTTCCGCGGTCAAAAATAAAATAACATAAAACAGAACTCCCATAGCCCAGTTGAATCAAATATGAGTTAAAACTGAAAATAAGAAGACGCAAAAAAATTTGTACTAAAATAGAACTACTTGTTTAACATTTTTTTATTTTGATGATATTATAAGTAATTGAATATTATTTACAGTCAAATACAAAGGACGTTACAAAACGAATTGGTAAGAACTCATGGATTTTAAATCATCAATTTAATGATACCGCATTAAATTAATATTACTTATAATAGAAAAGACGAAAGTTCAACATAATATTATAACGTCATATAAATATACTAATGAAATCTATTATAAATTGGACTTTGTATCATAACGCTACCAAAATTTCTTGAACGGAAATTAAAGTACCTAGGCGAAATGCATTAATCACAATGAAAACCATTATTTTTTCATAATGAAATAGACAATGTACACTTTAAACACCTTTCATTACATGAAAAAGAGATGCAATAATTATTTTAAGCACGTTGTCCAACACCGAAATTGTTATATTATTAGTAAAATTATTTAATTACTTCTCATTGAAAGTGAATGTACAATTCTTTATGAGAATAAAGTTATTCTTTAACCCGAATAATTATTTCAAAAAAAAATCATTCATGATTAAATCGCAATGAAAAGAACTACTAAGATTCTCAGCAAAATAATCATATTCCGACACAAATTAAAAGTTTATCGAAAGACATCGTTTAAAAATTATACATAATTAAAAAGGGAATGCGTTTCAAATTAAGAATATCACTTAGTAACGTTGAAGGAAAACATCATGAGGAAAGTTGCATACCTTAGAATTTATAAAAAAAATATATTTTCCAAGTTATATGAAGTCTGCCAACCCGCACTTGGCCAGCGTGGTAGACTTTGGCCTTAACCCTCTCAATATGGAGAAGATTCATATTCCAACACTGGAACGATAAATGGGTCGATTATTATTATTATTATAAAAAGGGAATTGAGTTGGTAAATATATAAAATGGAACATTAATCGCAGTTGAAAAGAAGGCTTTAATTATAAATGAATATAACACAGACATATACACATATAGACATATATTTATATACATAACTAGAAAAAAGTAGACCTCGCACTTTCAATTATAGCCCACAGTTGATATAATATCATTGCTATTGTTGAATCTAAACGTTAATAGAATAGGTACAATGACCAATCTTTAAATATTTTGTTAGGAATTAATAAATTTAATATAAGGCGATTACAATAACAATTTTGCCTCGTTGTTCGAGTGGTTGGAAGCGCGACTGCCAATCTTGAGGTCCTGCGTTCAAATTCCGGGTACCATTGTTTTTTGTCATTTAGAATTTCTAGTAGTGACTCGAAGTCTGGAACTGTGCCCGGTGTATGGCAATAGGCTCACCACCAATTTCGTGGGACGTAAACGTGACTGGTGAAACGTGTGGGTGTACTACACTCCTCTGCCTACCCCTTCGTATCCCCGAAGGGGTAGGTGGAGGCGTTACAAGCGTGATGTTGCGTTAACAATTACGATTAAAATGAGGTGAGACCCAAAAAGAATAACACTATGCAACTCCGTTTCTCAGTAGAAGTATCGATCGAGGTTCGTAGAACAGGCTTGGAGAACCGCATAATGTCAATGTCACGCGATACAGTAAGCTCGTAGTTGTGCGTAATAACGTTCTAAAATGTTTCAAGTGTTGCAGCGAAGAAGATAAGCGGCGATTATTTCATGCGTAAATACTTATACTTACTCATAACATGTTATCAAGTTCGTTATGCTACGACTACATTTAAGTATTTTGTAGGTACGAGTAGGATACCATTTTGGCCATTAATTTAAGCACTATTTCTCTTTCAGACCTATAGGAACTCAATATTTAGTTAAGTATATTACAATCTAATTGGAAGGATGAACGTACACAAACATATCTCTACATAATTTCAATATATGGATTAAAGAGGTCATTTTATAAAATTTATATTTGCTGTAAAAATGATACAACTAGTAAAAAAAACTGTGGTTATAAACACAAAAGAGAATTGAGTGCAAACAGATAAAAATACTTTAAAAATTGATACTTTTGGTGTCATCTATTGGGGTTTTGGAAAATCACCAACTGTAGGAGTAGTAACAATCGTTCGTAATTATTCAATCGGAATGGTGACCTAATCTTATCCACTTTCGCGATTATTAATGCCATGGATATGATTATATTTATCTTCCATTTATCTCTATTTTTCATTTATCTTAAAGTTTGTGCAACTCTTTCGTTTCATCTATACTCGTAACTTTTATATATCAATATCAACATCGTCATTAAGTTTATTATTTTTCTACGGTTGGATGGCGCACTCATAGTCCTTTTAAAAAGTAAGAAGTCTTAAGATTTACCATGCTGACCAAGTCCGCCAGAATTTCTTATAAGAATCCTTAGCGCACTTTATAGGAAACTTCAGAAATGTAGGTTTCTACGCTTCCCCACAACGTCACGGTTATTGTTATTATTGATATTTTAATCGTAGAAATGTACATCATTTTAAGAATTCAAGGACGCTTGCTAGGATTAGAAATGAAGTAAATTGAGATCCTTAATTTTTAAGTACTGTAACTTTCCAACATTATATTTTAAAGATACTAATTATCACAATGTCCAAATAGGATAGTTTGTAGCTTACTCAATATAAGTGAGATGAGGGCTTTAAATCGTACGCAATATCTCTGACCGACACTACGCCATCTTTTAGTCTTTCTAAGTGAACATCATCTTGCTAGCCATCCTTGTCTCACGAATGAGTAAATGAACGGCGGTTAATAGGAGAAAGCGAGACAGGCGAAAACGTATTGTCATTTAAACAGTCCAAGCACGTGGGGGAACTCTCAACGGAATACTACACCCGTGACCCATTTAGAAAACTGTTTTATATTTTCAGAAAACCTGATCAGCGAGCAGATTTCCATTCTCGAATTCGGCCTCTGCCTGTTAGAGTTGGCTGAACAGTCATTCTGTTGACGGCTGAAGCGGGAGCTCGACGCACCCGAGACACCGGCTTATTCCTGAGTTGAAGTGCTGTCAGAAAATCCATTGAAACTGAAGAAACTATATTTCAATTGAATACTTGAAGGCGACTACTACACAAACCAGGATTTAAATACAGAAGAAAACAGATTTTGACGGATCCAAAGCCGATTTACTGGAGCGTAATCGGTTGAATCATGAATCAGAATGCAGTTGGAGAAGGATACAGATGGATGTGAATTATCGCGGTTAAATCAAATTGGAATTCTGATTACTATGTGGCTGTTTCATTAGTGGACTCGGACATGTTTGTGACTTATTAGTGATTTTCTTATATAAATAATATTATAAGTGATTCGTGTATAACATATTATTAATTATTATTAAGAAAGCTAGATTATAATATTTTGTAAGGAATCTACAGCGACCTATTAGTAATTAAGACTGCACACAGATGTCGCACTTAATTATAATTTTTATAATATTAATGTAAGATATGCATGCGATTTTATATTTCTCAAATATAATTATTTTAACTAAGGGGTTAGTTCCTAGCATTTAAATATTTTGCTTAATAGCGAAAAATTTAAATAAAGTAAGGTGAGTTATTAAGTAGTTTTTTATTTAGTAGAAAAAAATAGTCCCGCCCTGTAGTGTTTCTGTTTAATAGTTTCTCTTATTTTTCATAGATGTCGACACTGTCAAAGTGCTTGTCGGAACTCTCTTTCAGAGGGTATGTGTATCGGTCAATTTTATATTTAAACAGATAAAAATTGGTAAATTACATAAAAAATCTCATGATTGCCTTAGGATATCAAAATATAAATGCTGACCGCACTAATATTGCTAGAGCGAGTTCACTCTTCTCCCACTCGCCGTAAGAGGTCTTGTTCTACGTTGCGTCCATCATGCAATAGATGTCGCACTATTATAGCAAACTCATGTAATGAATATATATATACCTATCTATAAAATGATAGAACATTTTATCCTATTTTTAAGAAGAACATTTAAAAAGAGTATCCTGCAGGTAAAGACGTATATAAAATATAAATGAGAAAAAAAAGACAAAACGGCTTGAAACAATTTTTCTTTACTTCCGTATGTAGTCGCAATTAGTAAATAATTTTATTGAAGTCCTACTGTCAAATATTGATTTGTAGAATAATCATTTCATATTGTAACAATTGTAAGACATTGAAGTAAAATTAAGGAATTTAAGTTCGCGTAGAGCTACGCGTATGATCTTTAACAAAGTTAACAAACTTCACGCGATGTCGCCACATTCGCCGAAGGCTTCAGAGCTTTTTTTTTTCATAATTTCCGCCTACCGCTACGTTTACAGTAGATAATGCCACAGTTATATAACTACTTTTACAGTAAAAAATGCCACAGTTATATAACTATCATAAAATCTTTGAGGCTCGATAACCATTCAAAATGTGAAAGAATCCAGAAATTTGTATACTGTACTTTGACATATGTACTAAAATTTAGCTAACAAGAGAGCGGATGACGTATAAGCCGTCAGGTTCATAGTTTTTCATCTAATTAAAACTATATATTAAATGTTCATAAAGAAAATGACATTTAAAAACTAGACAGTGGATTTGGGAATATATAACAAGTTTCTTTTACGAACATTGTCTGAAAAATTATAAAGAGACATTAATCTGGTGGACGTAGAGCGAGACGTATATACTTCCGGTCGCTACATTTATGAAAGGTTCTCAACTTTAAATTTCATTGCTATAATTAATAAAATAATATATAAGGAATTGTTGTTGATATTATCAACCACATCCTTTATGTTACTGTTGACAGTTTCTTGCGCCTTGAAGATGTAAATATTACGGAAAAACGATAATATTAATGGGATTGATATTTTTTGAATTAATTTTTATTTAGTACGACTAGAACATAATTTTAAGAGGAAAGGAATCGATTTGATAACAATCGATTTCGTTCCTATAATATACACAAACAAAAAACTCAATTTTCTCAAATTCCTAAATACAAAAAAAAATCGTTCACATTCTTACATTACCTATAATAATAATTAATTGATTAATACCGGAATTATTATTGAAATATATTTTCATATAGCTCATTACAATATGTTTTTATGTCTATATAATGCAGCTTTTTACATGAGAAGGTTTAGAACAGCTGGCTTTAAGATCGCTTCCCGGATGGCTCCTCCCAAACGAAAATGGCGGCTACAGTCCTCTCTCCCAGAACGCGACGTCACAGTGCGGCGTGAAAAAAAAATACTTTATATATTATAACTTGGTTTTTGGCGTTTAAAAAATGGACCAGAATGAAGATCAGGAAATGATGGAGCTAGAGGAGTCGCCGCCTCAACCAGGTATTGTTAAATTAACACGATACTTGTATTTACAAGATACATAAATACATATCGAGTACGAGTGCCAATTTCAGTCGCCATGAAAATTTTGTCCTTATTTATTTATTCTAAAATTGACTTATATCTTAATATTTAGAGTTAAATCAAGATATTTTTCTTTTATATTTCGATTATTTGTTACTTTTAGTACGATTTACATTGTTATTATTTTTATTTAAATATTGCGCATTCCATATTCTCTGCCTACCCCGTTGGAGACTTGGCGTGATTATATAATAAACGTTTACAATCAAAATTGAAGCATTTAGAATTGTGTACTATAACTCTTTGTTATGTTTCTCTTTGATTAAGCGTATTGAAGGCTAAGCATGTGTGGAAAAACTTTGTAACGTTTTAATCCATAGTTGTTATTTACTTTTAGGACCTTCTATGTATCAAGATCCTATGCCGGGGCCGTCAGGACTAGCTCGACAGCGAGTATTTGCGACTCTCAGAGGCCAAGTTCGTATATGTTATTATTATTCTTATCATCCCCGTGTATGTGTGTATTATAACTATTCACTCACATATCCATATCCGTCCCACCATATACAGTACATACATAACGTGAAGAATATTACGATGATATAAAATTTTCCGGGATTAGCAGCTGATTACAGAAATCATACGGACACCATTTAATTGTTTTCTTAACTTTAGTGTATAATTATTAGACGTAATCACGCGCAGCTTGAAGATTTCTTTGGAATATAAAATAATATATCTATTATAATATTTTCATTATTACTCAGGACTATAATCATGACTAAATATCCTGTCCATCGAAGGGCAGCAGCCCAGGTAATGCGTAAAGCTATGCTCTGCGATCCCCAACCCATATGCCTAGTGTGGGAACTTTGGGCAACAGCCCCTCGAGGTAGGCCTGTGTCCAGCGGTCGAGTTAGACAAGATTATCATGATGTTTTAGAACCATTTATGTCTTTTGTCTATGTAGCGATAGACGCCATATAGCTGGGTGCAATGGCGATATACGCAAAGTGGTTGGCAGCGGTTGGATGCGAAGACCTGAAGATCGGGCTTAGGGTCGTACCGTGGGAGAAGTCCATATCTATCAGTGGGCGGAAAAAAGGCTGAAATTATGATGATGTTTTCTGTTTTCAGCGCAAACAACGCCTTCAACGTGAAATGCAGTTTTCGAGCGATAAGGATAGCGAAAGTGGATATTACGACGAATTTGATTCTGATGAGCTGGTACGGTATGCTTTATTATCTCAATTTAATATAATGCTTTTTTATCTCAATTTAAAATTAAGTGTTAAAGCTGACTCAAATTTTACAAAGTCTGGATCAGAAGAGCACATGGACAGATAGCAATTGTTTAAGCATGCCTTATAAAAAAATTGTGTCTAATGGAGAAAAACTGATCTTTTCAATTTCGGATATCGGTTTCGCCGAAACCTATCGACAAGGGACCTGCTAGTGTATTTCGCGCAGGTTTGGTCAGAAGTATTCGAGAGACACGGTGAAGCTTGCTGAGTCTATAGGTACACATCTTGGTACCCTTTGATAAGATTTAGCACGAAAGCTATCTTAACGAGCTTCCTTGATATGGATTGACTTTGGACTCTGCGACTGGATTTCTGACTTTTTGAGGAATCTTCGGATGAGGTGGACATTAATGCTGATGTTACTCAGGGATCTTCTTCAACCGGGAAACAATGATAGTCTGACAACGCAGATGACAGCAGGGTTACGGACAGATAGTTTTTCAGCGTGCGGGCTAGTAAAGAAGACATCCAATCTACTCGTCAAGCAGTGAAGTGTATGAAGCGTGGAGTGGAGCGCGTGAATCCCTTGACAGCGACCCCAAATGGAGTGAGGCGAATAGAGTGAATTTCTTTTCCAAAACACTGGCGTATCTAATTACCGCAAAGCGAAGCCATTTCCTTTTAGCGCCCGCTTTTCACAGTGTACTCCTGGCTCCAATTGACCAATTTAGGTTTTAGGTATATAGCTTAGACTTTAGGTTTTAGGATATCTCAGGGATATTCTCGAGTGGAGAGCGAAGCATCGTCAAAGAAACTGGTATCCTGAAAAAAGTGTACTTATCGCCTGAGTATCTGTTAGTTTTATACAAGGTACAGAAATGCTCTTGATGGACTATTGCTGCCATATAGGGATTTGCTCAGCATCTGCTGGATGCTTCCGACTCGGTTCAGAATTGTGTCAGGTGAATGATCAATGACGATAAGCTTACCACTTAGGCTGCAAAGTCTAAATCACAGTCGTTGTGTAGCTCGTCTGGCAATGTATTAAGGATACATAGTGGAGACTGCGCGCGGGAACTACACAAGTTAACTCCCTAACCCGTTTCCGGTACCGAACACCCAGACGCATAATAGGATGCTAACTCTACCTGACATGTATCGTAATCGCTACAACGAAACAATTTAGTCGTTACCGACTAAAGTCGATTTTTGATGACATTTGCTATCGGACTTCCTTATTTGTGTCAATTATTCAAAATATTAGATTAATTAAATTTTTTAACATTATGGCCGTCAGTAGAAACCAGGAAAGCTACGACAAGGACTCACTGGAATGGTTTTGATCTCGTATGTATGTATATTAAAACCGCTTAGTGACGCAACCTGGAAACAATATAATTAGTGAGCGTTGATGATTAAATCAAACCGTCGAGCAACTCCGTATTTTTAACATACTGGTGATAATCTGGAATGTTGATATTAAAAGTTTCCTATATCCTTTGAAACATGTTTCATGTAATATTATTTTTTATTTTATTAGTTTGGCATGCGAAAGCGCGGCCATGGCTCGACCTCGGAAGATTCTAGCGATGAAACGGACGAAAACGAAGAAGTGGACTCTGCTGAAGAGGTAATGTACTCACTTGCCTTTTAATTTACCTGCAAAGTACTTCTAGGCTAAAGTATTAGTGTTAGGTGAAGCTATTTATATACGAAGTAGGTTGTCTTGGAAATACAGTAACTTCTAAATATAGTAACTTTTCGCGTGAATATATTGCTTATATTATTTAATATGTAAGAATCTATCTGAAAAAACATTTACTGTAAACAGACATACATATACTACATATACTAAAAACACTTCGCATTATTTTATTATTAAGTATGTCACCTGGTGCCCTTTATTATTGAGTAACAGTTAGTATTTGAAAAATGAACGTGTTGATCTTGTACCATTGGCTAGTGCATTCTGGGGAACTAATTATAATTTTTTAAATTACTAACTTCTGGTATTATTTTATTCTATTGCTTATATTATATTATTCTACTACTACAGATGAAGATGAATAAGTACTATCGCTACATGTCTAGCCTCATCAAGAAGAAACATCAACGAAACAAGAGAAGGGTACGTTCGTACTTGTAATATTCTTATATTCTCTACATTTTATACTTACCTCTGTTTGAAGATTTACCTCTTATCTCTGTTCTCCTACCATTTCAGAAGATGGCAATGAGGGCATGCAGAGTGAAATCCACCCAGAAAGGTTTCAATAAATGCAAGGTTTTCTCTGTAGCGCTTAAAATGGCTAAAGAGGATCAAAAACCAACTGACGAACTGATAAACGATATAAACGATTTGAATGTATCTTCGCCTTAATATGGCAGCGATCATCTATTGCCATTATTTTAATAGTACGGAGTTTACGTTCAAGTATTTAAAGAAAAGGCTCGAAATTTTGATATTTTTGAAAAGCATATAATTATGCTGTTGCCTCAGAAGTTCAAATGTCGTACAATTATAATAATATCAACACGTGTGACATTTCATATTGAATTATACAAAACCCAATATTGCTCGTTTTCAACAAGATCACTAGTTTATATGCGCAAGAAAACAGCAATGGATGTAAAACTTCTTTGCATGTCTATTGTTTTAGCGATGTCGCCACATCAAGTGCGAAATTAAACTTCGTGACGAATGATTAAAGCATAATTTGTCACAGGTATGTTATAATATTCTACTTGTACACGTTTGCAACCTATTTTCGGTTTCAATTTACAAAACTAACAATATGTGCGTGTATATTGTCCGCACTTAATAGCTATGTATATTTGAACACATTTGTTATTTATGTTGGTGTGTCAAGATTGTAAAATATGTGTTCTTTTATAATGTTGTTATAGTAATTTAAAGACTTTAAAATAGCAATATAGATATTATTATTTTATTTATGTGAGTGTTAAACTCCGTATTATTATTATTAATTGCTATGAAATATTTTGATGACGCCAGGCTACCAATACTTACTGCTCTCAGTAGCCGGCCGCCCTCGGGTGGTGATTAAGTGTTTACACTTAGAGCAAATTACTTTTGCCTGTTTGAAATGGTCACCGAGTAGAAACAGGTGTCTTGTGAAGGTGACTGCATACATATTTAATCTATAGTACTTAAAATAATATATTATATAGGTATTAATCACTTTCTGTGTTACTGAATATTAAATGTGAAATTTCATTGTTTTCTTCACAAAATTCTGTGTGTATAAAAAAATATACAAAATTATGTAGGTATATTGTATGCTCAGCATAGAGTTTCGAGAAAGAAGTTTTGAGAAAAAGCCTTGATGATTTTCAAACATATTACATTTGCACACATAGATTAAATTATTTTGTGCAAAATTGTAAACAGATTTTATTAAAAATAACCTAAAAGTTTACAGTATACAAAAATTTTGACAAAAATGGCTTTTTCTCAAAATTGCCATTTTGTGGGTTGATTCTGTTTTGCATAAGTAGGTCCAAGTAATCTTAATTATGCCAGAATAACAAATGAAACGATACATCATAACAAAATGATACAGTGAAAACAATAATTCCGTAGAATAGAAATATACAAACTCATTGGTTGTTCTAATGCTATGTATATGTATGTATGTCAATTAAATTTCAATAACATATTATGCATAGAGAATGAGGCAATTTTTAGAGTTGAACTGCTATATTGATCGAAGTCATATTTTCTGGAAACATCTTTCTAAGCGAAATGACTATGTACGGTGTTCGCTTAGATAATTGTGTACTCAGGCCGTAAGTTTCTGGTTATATGTGTCGCTTTTTGAGGAGCTAGGATAAAAGGTTCGATGAAATGTTTTAAAATGACTGCAATCCCACACTTTCGACGGGGATCGATGGTCTGATATGATAAATACGTATTTTTACAATTCTTGGTGTTTTTGAGTATTGTATAAAGTGGTTTAACTTGTGCAATCGCTGTACTTGTATATAGCTTATTATACGGGATGTTTAAGTCTGGGGAAGAGAAATTAAGGAAGAAGGAAGAGGGGGAGCAAGGAACATGAAGAGACGAAGAAGTGGACGGAAGGCTGGAGGAGCAGGCGAAGGTAGTGTAGTTGCGGCGGGAGAGATGGCAGGTCAGGGTGCAAAGGAGTAGAGAGAGACGTGGAGAGTGGTGGAGAAGGAATTGGAAAAGAGCAACAGAGGGCAGGGCAGAGGGGTTGGGACGAGAAAGGCAAGTGTATATATTTCTGGAACAATGAATGAAACTAACGAATTTCCTACTCTACTATTAAATGTTTCGTGAGTGTTTATACACATGATTATAAATGTACCGGCTTAACTCACGTACGTTTTTCGGG
>DWDT01001008.1:0-17436 GCA_018245595.1 Microceris scylla | reverse complement strand
GCAATTGTAACGTTTACATATAAACACATAGTCGTATCATATAATATGTTTAAATGAAAATAAACGGATATACGGAGATCGGCTCGTAATTTTTATATGAAAGTTTCTAGCACGGAGTGCGGTTAATATCTGATTGGATAAATCAAACTGTAGAATTGTACTGATTATTCAAAATATTTGATAAAACCGTCTAAGGTTAATAGTATTTCCTCCGATCTCCAAGAAGCTTTCAGCTGCAAGAAGCCCTCGGCTGCTAGATCGGAATAAAATAAGACCGAGCTAGTTTTTCTCATTTATTAAAGGGAAATGATATCGAGTTACCCATAAATCACCGTGTTAAATAATTACGGCACCGTGTAAATCATATTAAAAGTGTGCGAAACTAATTAATTTACGGCCCACTCGTCCGACGACCGCTGGCGGACTCATAGCGGAAAATAAATAATAATTTATGTGACCCTCTCTCATTTCTCCCTCACCCGATAATTATATTCATTATAAATATTTACATATCAACCTACATATAGAGCTATTTATACTTAACACTGGGACGATAAAATCTTCGTGAGTTGAGTACAGGATTAATTTAACCGATTAAAGTTAGCTAAATACATGCCTGTTATACACTATAAATTGACATCTAGATGACTATTATGTATAGTTTGTCGTTTACTATTATGACTAGCTTGCAGACCAGTTTTAGACAACTATGAAATTATTTACAACTGGCTTCGCTATATTATGGAAGTTGATTGCCGTATTAAAAAAGCAGTCTAATTACTTCTTAATTTCATTTATGAAGGACTTGTAACGACGGTCTTTTCAATACAATTCCTTAAGATGACTTTAATAATACTTTGAGGCCAACCCTCTGATCAGCTTTATACACAAGAAAGGATAACAATAATTGATATTAATGGTTCCTTTGTTATGTACTGAAAGTATATAATCCATTATATCCGAAACAACACACGCGCAGCATAATTATAGCTTATAACGATTTTATTATGTATTTTATCTCATAATGAGATGTTTGTCGGGTACGCGTCGTCCATTTTAATTACGTTTTACTCTGATTTGCGGCGCCATTATGGCGTAAGAATTAACGTTATTGCATGGAATTGAAAATTATTGATAATTTTTTTATACTATAGTCAGTGACATAACGTGGGTGTCGGCTGCCGGGAACGAAAGACAATTTTGTCGCCCTCTTAGTTAGGTATTTCAATTTAATGTATCGTATGGTCTACATTACATACATTATTTCTATATAATTTCTCTGTAAGAACAGTCATCAATATTTTGGATTATACGGGTTAAATTTTAAATAAAACAATTTATCTAATTGTTAAATTGTTATCTAAAGCTAAAAAAACAAGAACCGCCCGCAAGTCAGTATAGACGGTGTTGCCAGTCGCTACAAAATATCATTCAAAGAAAGAGAATTCTCGGAAGTTTTTTTTTATTTATTGTGAAATTTTTTCGCCCCCTAAAAAGTGCCCCCTGGGTCGGGCCACCCCTACCGCCTCCCTAGGCTACGTCACTGACTATAGTTATATAAGCGACATACAAATATTTTACTTTAACATAAAAGTCAATGCAAATTAAAAAAAGTATTGTACTGGCGTGAAGGAAAATAACTAGGACTATGGTTATAAGCAACTGCATAACGAACATTCTCTAAACATGATATGTGTATAATATTTTCAACCTCTTTGCTGTGATATCTATCGTTTGAGGTAACTCCTGCTGTTTACACAGTATTAAGCCGCCTTTTGTGAGCCCTCGATAATTTGTACTGTCTATGGTGTAATAACTTGTTGTACAATAAAGAATATTTGAATTGTATTGTATTGTATAAAATCTCGAGAAACAAAGTGAAAAGTAGACGAAGAATCAGATCTTTAATTATAAGATCAGATACCTGGCACTTGATGCTCTTTATCTTTCCTATCAGGGATCTAGTGTAATGGTATTATATTAATTAAAGAAACAAAATTATAGATATTTGAATAAAACAATGTATCACTGTTAAAGTATACGTTTTATTAAGCTGTAGTTTACAACTCTTAACAATATGCCGTTTCCTTGAAACATAATGTATTTCATAATAATACTTAATAATGTAATGCTATTTACACTTACATAACATAAATAATCGATTAAATATTGATTACATTTATTTTATGCGCTGTTAATACAATAATATTACTTCTTTGAAGTTCGGTAGGTGCTGAGATGAAAGAGTCGTAGGTATACCTACAGAACAACGAATAGCTTATAGATAAACCTACTAGGTAGCGGTAGTTACAATCAATAAATTTTAATCACTTATCCAAAAATGTTTACATGCTAAAATACAATTTTGGTAAAAATTTTACACAATTAGCTCTTTGAAAATCTATAACATATAACAGTTCTTTTATAGCTAGCTACTTACATTTTAATTAAAAGTAATTGTGGTCTTAACTACGGAATGTGAAAATGTCGATCGTGGTGAAGAAGTCAGTCTTTACCTCACTAAAGTAAATGAAGATGTAATTAAACCTGACTGTGTGCAAATGTGTCCAAAGCGTAGAAGTGCGCCCAGTCAGATGGCTTCGGGAAAGACGCTGCATTAGGAGATAACTTAGGCTTGGATCCATTTAGAGCTTTAATTCCAGTTCTGTAACAAGTATTTTTAGATTTCTGACCAGCATTTGATACAATGAGCTGCATCAGAACGTTCCAAAAGTTTGGTTCACTCCAGAGAATTGTCGAACGACGATCCCTCTGATCCTTCAAGAAAGCATATATAGAATTCTCTGGTCCAATGTCGGTGAAGACATAAACTGTATTTTTCGCCTTCAACATTTCACCACGAATTTTCTTTATATTCACCTGACTGTAAGCCGACGTTAAGTAGTTTGGTGAAAATATAACTAAAGTAGTGTCCGTCTCTTGGGTGTTGCTGGTGATTTTTTTGATAAAACCCTTGTTGCTGGGCTTGTTTATAGGTTTCGTGTGAACAATGAGATTTTTGTAAACTCTCAAACCGGGTAACATTTCTTTTAATACGAACTCTTCATCTTTTTCAGAGAACTTAACGACAATATTCTGATTTGGAGTCTTTGGAGCGCTATTATGCATGTAGTACATCTGACATCGCGACTTTATTGCCAAGTTAATTTTCTTTCTAAAAATGAAATAGAGTAACAGCGTGCCCGTTGAAAGGATAGCTGATAATATGAATAGTGTCATAAAAATAATAAATCGGAAATAGCAAGCGTGTTTAATCCATAGAGGGCATTGCAACGACTTCTCGTCCATGATCTGTAAACAAAATAATATACCATTATCTTTTATTTGAAAAATGTTTATTAAAAATAATAATTGTCTTATTCCAACATACCTTGGTTTTTGAATGTTCCTGAAGGTAGTCTATGAAACGATAGTTTTTACAGTTACATTCGAGCGCGTTGTTTGAAATCCACGCCTTTTTTATCGGTTTCTTTAATAGTGCCTCATAGTCATACTTGGGAATTATCATCAGTGTAGTCGCGTCACTGTAGGTCTACAATGATATGAAAAAAAATATATTTATGATACTTTTAATTATCAAACTATATATAATACAACGTAATGATGAACATTATACGTACCCACAAATATTGTATAGAATTGTAACTGATATCTAAAGAATCGTGTCCATTGATCCACCAATCGATGAAAGATTTTTTGAATTCATTGTGACTTAAATTAAGCAGCTTCAAGTTGTACGTATGTGCAAAAGGAGAAACACTTTTCACTGTCCAAGAATTATTCTCAAGTTCTTTGCTCTCGAAATCGAGTTTGTTGTGAGCTAAAGAAATTGACATCTTTTGCTTATTGTTACTGAATAAGTATGAAGATATTACTTTTAGATTATTATTTTCCATGTTCAAATATATTAAACTCAGGAGAGATGAAAATGTAGAACTGAAACAAAGTTATTAATAAAATACCTAAGAAATATGACCTTCGTTAAGTTATATTGAGAAAGGAATATACATATTTTAACTTACCCAGAAATTTCTTCTATAGAGTTGTAACACAAATTTAGCTTTTCAAGTCTGACTAACGATGAAAATAATTTGGGTTCCAAACTTTTCAAATTATTGTGACTCAAATCCAGTTCTAGTAAGTTTATTTGATCATTAAATGTAGATTCCGGTAGCTTCACAATATCGTTGTAAGCTAATGATATGTTCGTAATTAATGGAGAATTCACAAATATATCATAGGGTACTTCTTCTAATCCACATCTTTGAATGTATACTTGTTTTAAATTTGGCAAGCTTCCGAATAGATGTTTCGGAAGTTGTGTTATTTTTACATCGTTGTTTAAAATTATTACGGTTTCTAAATTAACATTGTCTGTAAGTAAATTTTGTGGGAGCGATGAGAATTTGTTCGAAAATAGTGTCAGTTTCTTTAGTTTCCTCAATGGCTTAAAAATTAACGGCGGAAGTTCATTAAGACCATTAGAGCTCAAATCTAATTCTTCCAGGACATCTACACCGGTGAAAAAGTCTTTCGAGAACCAGGTCACGTTGCTCTGCCACAGAGATAGTTTTCTCAGGAACGATAAATGAGCGAATAAGTTAGAAGACATATTAGTCAAGTGGTTGTGACTGATCTCTAAAGTTTCTAGTTTCTCTAGTGGCTTGAATAACTCTTCGGAAAGGTTAATGCTGTTACACCGAATGTTCAGCCAAGTTAGATTGTTAATATCCGTAAAGAGATTATCCGGTAGATGTGTGATACCGTTGACTGATAGAAGTAATTTTGTTAAGTCTTGTAATCCTGAGAAATGTTTTCTATTGAAGTACCCTGATAAGTTCTTTGCATTTTGAAATATTAGCGACATAGTTTTTGTCACTCCAATTTGAGCCAACACATCTTTGAACGACGACGTTGGCAAGGGGCAGTCTTTGAAACTGACCGATTTGAATGTGTTCATTTGATTGGCACATTTGGGTAGCTTACTGTAGTCTAAACTTGTAACATTTTCACATTTTATGTTGATGTAGGTATTTGGTAACAAATTTATTTTCACTGTTCGACCTGAAATAAAAACTCTTTTTAATTGCTGGTAACACAATAGAAGATTTTCGATTGAAATATAGAAAACAACCGTGAGGTACAGTGTATGAACAAAATAGAAGCGGAGCCAAAAATATCAGCCATTTACGTTTCGCTCTGACAACTTTTAGCTGACAGTAAAACAACAGTGACATAGAAACGTGATCATTTAAGTGCACTCACCGTCGATGTTGCAATTCAGTTCAACTGCGAACGTGCCACCGCAAACGCAGTTAGGGTAAGTTGGACACGTTGGTCGAGTTGCACCAATTATATGTAGTGCTAATACTGCCGTTAACACGTATACTAGTTTGAGCCCCATATTTTATCCTTTTACATCTGCTAGTTATATTTACTCTAAATATGTGACTTTAAGCATTTCTGTTATATAGTTTATCTATTTGAATTAAAATTCTTTTTCCTCTTCATAAATTTCATCTTCGCCCATTGGACCTGCAACAATAAAAAAAACATTTTGTTACGACTGCAGTTAGATTGAACTTGATAAAATGATCGTCGAACTGGAGAATCGAATGCAAAATTGAATTTGTTCGGTTGCTTTTGCCAACAACGGAATTGATTGTGCTATTCGTAGTTTACCAGCAATCGCCAACGAAAATAGTGCCGATATAGATATAGCAATAAAGTGCCAATTATTTCAATTGATTGAGTTTGACCCTTTTTCTTAATATGTTATTGTTTGCTATGTTTAGAAACTATTTAGAGTAATCTTGATTATCGGAGAGACTTTACAAAGAAACAGACATATTTTAAAATATCTGTCGAATTATATTATTAGTGTCATGTGTTGCACCTATACATCTGTATAATATCTTAATTTCCTATTGTATTAACAGTGAATTATAAATTTCACTTGGTGTGAAGCGATCGAAAATAAATACAAGAGGCAATAGTTTCGAGAAACAATTTCCAAGTCTTCAAGACGACCTGTATAGAAACTGTAACGAATTCCTGTCAGTTCAGTGATTTAGACTTCTATTGTTCCATTGACTACTTTAGCCCAAGAAAATAAAAGCTTTTATATTTCCTAGAACTATGTTAGTGCAAGTCACGGTCGCTACCATAAATCTTCCATGGAAGAATGCTGCCAAAGTGAATCCAGAGAATGAAATTTGCCTTACTGCTTGTTTTGCAACAATACGCAATACAATCTCCTTAATAGTTTTTATTTAGAAAACATTATTCTTTTCCGCTACAAAATTGCTTTTAAATAGATTGAAATGCAAACTAATCTTAAATTCACCAAAATTTAGAACAATCGTGTCGTCTCAAAGCGAGGAACAGAAATATGGAAATGAAAGTGTACATAAAAGCTGTCGCGTTTTATTTGTGTCATGTCGCAAACGCTGAATAAATATACTGAAGATGTGTACTTTTCGAAGGAAAATTCTATCTTTCTCTGGAACATAACTGGACGTAATATGTACATCATGCATATTATGTACATAACTGTACTAGTATTATATCTTCCTGTATTCAAATAAATGAGCAAATTTGTTAAAGAACCGGCGGCGGGTAGCTGACAAACAATGCGATGACAGTTCTAATTAGTTGTTGTTACTTCAGTTTGAGCACGAATCACAAGAGGTCCAAAAAGTTTTAGCGGAATTGTACAAAATTTAATTATTGAAAAGTCTTGCCAACGAAAGGAAACCCGTACCTTTGTGAGAAGTTCACCGGTTTTATTCCTACAATCCGTCTAAAGTTTAAAGGCTTTCTAAGTTTCTGATACCTTCTATTTATTATGAGAAAAGGTAACTCAACTTTATATTTTGTTTAAATTAAATTTACTTCGATTTATAAACCTCTGAGATTATGAAGTTGATTTGTATAATAAATTAATTACGAAGAGCGCTGTAGGGATATAAAGGGTGTAATAATTGATATTGCAAAAGAAATAAAGCTGTTATCTAAAATAAAAACCCTATAATATACATTATAATACTTTTAAAATATAATACTACTCACAAATTGCAAATTGCGTAGTTTTTGATTAAGTAGGGTACCAGACATTGTGTTCTGCGCCAAGTGGGCGGGATGACACCGCCTGTGGCCGGCATTCAAAATAAATGGCCTCTGCGTTACTTTTTCTTACACTACGCGTCTATTCATCAAAAAAATAATATAGGAGCAAGTATGAAGTATAAATATATTCATTTCATAGCTTGAAGGAAAGGCAGTCAGCGCATATGATTATTTCTTGAACGTATCGTATATTGCTATTTATTTTCGTCAGTTTAAAAATTATTAAGGAAATCCACATAAAGGATTCATAATGAATTATATACGAATGTGCACTGCATAATACACATGTAACATTGCTAAATGAATTTAATACAATTGCAGTATATTTTAATATGTTTACCACTCTATTTTATAGGGTTTATTTTCAGAGAATTCAAGTGAAATACGTTCAGAAAATTGCAAATGGTGAAGTATTATGAATACACCTTAGTGCGTCCCTCCGGTAGGCGGCGCGGCGCCGCCTGCGGTTGGCGGCCCCAGACAAATGGCTTCTGCATTACAATCGGGTTTTTGTTCCACTAACTTGTCATATATCACGCAAATTTTATCGATCATCAAGACTTTTTTATACATTTTGTCAATGTAGTTTCCAAGAAATATATTTCGATAATTACGGTACCCATTATTTGACTGTATAACAGCTGATAAGGTTATATCAGAAATTTTGTTGTTTATTTTCATTTATTATTTTTATATTTGTCTGTATAATATATCTTTTGTATGAAGAGAGTGGACGATGAGTGGGCAAGAGAGATGAAGACGAAGGGCGACAGGTCTGTACGGCTATTCTGGCAGACTTGCGTGCACTCCCTGCCTGCCCCGTAAGGAACTTCGCGTGAAGATAATGTTTAATGCGATTTACATAAAGGAAAATTTACACCAAGTTATTTTCGTAATACAAACTCACCATGCCCAGTTGTGGGACATTATAAGTATGACAGCCAAAACATTTAGGATAATGGGAGTCGCATATGGCGCGAAGAATACGACACATGCGTTTGGCGTTCAAGATAAACGACCTCTATATTACCATTCTTGTATACAAAACCCTTTCGTTTTATTAACACCATTTTAACATGTGAACTGTGAGTGAAATAAAAGTCATTTTAAGCTATGTGCTGTAACAGTATAATAACCTTACCACCGTAAACGTAATTGGTAAGACGTGGAAGTATACCACACTCCTCTGCCTTCCTCTCCGTACATTATAGATGTCATTTTACACGTCTTGCTACATCATAAGCATATATATCTATTATAATTGAATCTATTAAAACCACGCTTATTAAACAATTCATATAATAATAAATAATAGCTAATATTAATAATCGTAAGCAACGGACTTTCTTGGATTTTCAGACCATTGTTTTTTTCGTGACTATCATTTACATAACATTTTAATTTCTTCAAACTAATTTTGATTTGTATATGTTGTCTTCATGTGAGTGAAAAATCAGTCTTTATATGGAAATATATTAATGGTTAAAATAGTGCACTGTTATATATATTGTAACCGAATAAATAAAAGCGTCGTCTGTCTAAATATATGTTTGGTTATATCTGTGAGTGATGGCTAGAATTGGCTCATCTATCAAATAACCAATAAGTAATACTCGTATATAGGACATAAAATTTTCAGCGACCAGCAAAGTCAATCGAATGCGGTAACTCAGCTATAGCCTTTTGGTTATAAACAAGATTTATTGGTTTGATTTCATATCACACTATATCATCGATTTAACGACTTTTTCTGAATTTATGAGAAAACCATGTTTTTTGAAGTGGGGCAAATGCGAAGATGATACGATATTATTATTTTTAAATTTGCTCAATGTAGTTTTTGATTAATTACAAAATTGAAGTATTTTTCTATACTAAAAATCTACTAAATCCCGGTATTCCATTTAATCTGATCGAATAATTTCTTACAATTCTATTCGTATTTTAGATTATAAATTTTAACGGTAGCATATATGTACGTATGTGTTGGTTTGGATTTTGGCCGAAACCAGAAGGGTAGCCGAATATTTGGTTACCGTTTCTATTACGGTTAAATATTCTAGTCTGAGTCAGTAGTTAGAATGACTAAATAACTCGGTATCTCTCCCAGGGTGTCAGGATAGGTTATGAAAATTTCCAGCAACACCAGAAGATATGCTAACATGCATACATGTTTGACAGACATTCACTTTATAGGGACCATTCTCATATGAACAGATTCATATGATCGTCTCACCTGTTTGAAATCTCAAGCGACCGCTGGTAATTTGGAGCTAGCTCAAGCAAACAGATAAGCTTATTGATGGAAACAATTCCTAAATTATTTTGTGCCCATTACAGCGAGCGAATGAGATAGTTTATTTATACAGTCTATTTTATTTATAATGATTATTTATTGTTACAAAGTAATGATACATGATCTCACAAAGTAATTATTATCACTTTTTATTATAGTGATAACCATCCAAAATAGATACAGAAAGTGAGAATTATTTTATACTTTTGCTCATATACAAATACAGTTAGCTTAATAAATACAGGCTTACTTTATGTAATTTCATATTTAAATTCAAATTGTAAAGCCGTTATCAGCCTAAGGTAAAAGATACTTAATAACAAAGACGTGATATTAATAAAACGGAATCAAACCTCTTCTGTAGGACTTTACTAATGAAACATGAAATTTTAAGTACTCTTCTGAAACAAAGCAGTATCCTTTTCGAAGTAAGCCTCCTTATAATCTTAAATACTCGTAATAAATGAATTCCGTAGTGAATTTCCGAAATATGAAATTATTACAAGCCTCTTGTTATGCATAGCTCAAGTGGGTATTATATAAGTAACAAAAACATTTAATAAAAAAAAAGATAAAGAATCAGAAAAAAATATACAAAACCAAGTTTGAAATGTGAACATTCTTAGAAAAACAAAAGAATGTCGAATACGAAGAAATCCATTGAGCGTCAAAGGTTCATTACATACATATATATGTATGTATTTATTTTGTAAATAAAGATCCTTAGTTCGAGGGAAGAATATCGATCATATTGTACATTTAAACAAAAAATTTAACAAAATACTTCCAATAATTTGAGCACAACGAGAATATTTATAATAGATAATTACTTAAATAATAACTTGTTTAGTATAGAAGAAATAGTTTATCTACAAATGGGCAGATACTACATTTATAAACTAATTTATCGCGCGGAAGCGCGGAGAGCTTTATTCTATAAAAAGCGAAAATAAACAACAGTTACAGCTCTGCAACGGCATCGACCGGAAGTCTCTGATTGCGCTTTCTGTTTAACTAACGGACCGCCCGCCCGCCGTCCGCGAACGATTTTAGTTTAGTTTAGCCGTATTAACTGTTGTAGCCGTTTTGTGATAATGAAGCGGCGAACTGGCGTTTTATTTCAAACAGACACACACATATATACATATGTATATAATGTATATTATGTTTGTGTGTGGTGAAAGATTTAGAACATATACGGCAACGAACGGACGCGTGCGCATCGTAACGTTATTTTCGATTGTTGTACAATATTTTATGTAGGTACATAAATGTATACCGTGCGTTGAAAGTGAAAATACAATAAATTAATAGGAAAAAAACTTTTTTAAAACAACCATTTATTTGCCCTAAAAAGAAGAATATAAACTTCAAATTAAATCAAACTAATCAATTTAGTACACGTATTAAATTATTTAAAAACTTGTGTATTGGAATTAGAATGATATCACAGAATTAGCGTGAAGACCAAACTTCAGCTCAATCGGATAAAGATAACTGATTTAAAATTCAGTTGCAAGATTATACCCGGAGAAACATATTTGCCTTGCAAGTTAAATAAAATCTTCTAAAAATATAGCTAATATCTCGGTCTAATTAAAACTATAAATAAGGTAAATTAGAGGTATGATGTCTGTCATAATGTCACGCTACTAACGTTAACAGGCTAGACGATCAGAATATAGATTTATTTCGGAATTACCTCTAGTAAAGATACCTGATGCTTACGTATTTTGATTGAATAATCAGTCACTCGAATTTTCGAGAACATTCTCGCACTCACGTCGAGTAGTCGATATCGCTTTGTATCAATAACTGTTAATTCTCGTCTGAGGACTTTGAATAGGAATTACAGGAGACATTTCTACCCACTGTTTTCCGTATACGAGTGGTAATTAACGTAGATAAATTCTGTGTACCTATATAAACACACTACACCTTGAAAACCGATAAAAAACTCTCTTATATGAAGCCAAAATTATAGGCTAATTTAATTAATTGTAACTAAAAAAAAAAAAAAAAACGCAAATTATCGTCAAACGTGATAGAATTTCACATACTAACATGTGAAACCAATGGAAAATGTTTGCGGTCAGTGTTAAAATTAGACGCGTTTAGGCCAATGAATTAGCATATGGGTAAAATATATGGGGCCGTGATTGCTTGAAAAACGTTAAACATATTCAGATCATCCCCAACGTGCGTGTGAAGTTTTTTAACAAACACATCAAGGGTAAGCAAAGTGCTAATGCAAATGGAAATCTAACAAAAAGAGGATATGAACATTCTATTATAGAACTGCTTTATTAAAATCTGTTTATACTTAGAACTAATTTGTATAAAATATTATTATTTATTATTCTGTATGTTCGTCGAATAAGTATGTATATGTAAGCATAAACAAAACCCATAGTTAACTAATATATTGTAAGAAATATAGTCTAGATCTTACTTAGTGAATTAAAATTTTCTATATAAAAAGAAACTTAACAAAAACTAGACGAGTACACGCTGGAACAAAGAATTAGCAACAGGTTTAATAATATAAGCTTCTTTGCTTATGATACTCACGAGGTTCAACAACAAATTCTTAATTCCATCGCCTTACGGCTTACGAACTTACAGCATTTCACTGCTCTCATAATTGTTTCCGCACTTAGACAAACTAACAACTAACATACTAACTAACACTAGAACAAGACAATCTATCAAGAACAAGACGTTTAAAGTACACACAGTTTTAAACAAATGAGGTTACGCCCGCGCATTACATGTGAATATTATTTAGATACTTAGTACAGAATTATTACATGAAATTATTTAAAAACTAGAAGAATAAAAACTGTTTTGTACTGTTCTATCAATGAACTAATCTCAATAATTATCGAGCTCAGTATTTAACGAATTGGGTAAATTAATAAATATATTCTTCAGTACCAGTCTTAAAAGTTATCGCATTTACGTTACATTATGTTTGTACAATTTTATTCTCGTATCCATTAAAGGATAACGTCAATTGCAATAACATATCTGTACATACACCGAGAATAAATTTAAGCTTTCCCCACCCACACAAGTGCAAATAGACCCCAATACAGCGACACCAATACACGTTCACACTAAGAACGGATAAGTAGATTTATCATTCAAATATCCCAGCGCAGCCCGGCCGCTAATCATATTCAGATCCTTCTGCGCCGACCCGTATTGTAATGATTATGCTAAACAGGACGCAAAATGAAAAGTTAGTTCAATTTCATTGATACTGAAACAAAGTGTCATATACAATTGTATAGTATACTCTCTTGCTTTACTTAGAAGAGAAAAAATATTAAGGACTAACTTAAGGACTTGTAGTTTCCTCACAGTGTAAAATTATCTTAAATCTGTTCATAATTTTTCTATACACAGCCCTTGAAAAGAAACCTAATATAAACGATTCATTTATTATTAAATTATGATTCACGAGTACTTTGTCTATACTTAGAATTAAAAATAAGACATTCATTATTTAATATATTATTATATAGTCACTAAGCATCATATGACCTGCACTTAGTAAACGTGCGTAAGTATTAGTATTTTCTAGAAAAAAACTATATTTTCCTTATCTGCCTATAGACCAACATGTTATTTTTTTACAATATCGGTTGCGGGAGCGAAATGAATTTTAAATAATATAGTTACTCTGAATATAATTATGTATGTAATCATAAAATATTATTAGAAAAATATTGCACATTAAAATTGTTATGGTACACTATTTCGACATAAGTCTAGAAATTGTCTAGAACTGTCTAGTACACTAAATTATTTCGAATTTATAAAGGCCAAAAATCATTTTAGCTGTGATTTAATTTTCAGTGAATTCAGATAGAGTCAACTACATACTCCTGTTCTATTGTGCTTGAAATTTATTATCTCGCGGACCTCTATTCAAGTGGCCTTAATAACAAAAGCCTTCAAGATTTAGATCTTTACCCGAAGGCATTGTTTTGTCTTTGCTTCAGCTACAGTTGTGGATCCGATTTGGATTAAGGGATCACCATAATGATTTATGCTAAGCTGGGTCCGTACGTGGCCATTGTATTCAAAAATGGGTGGAGATATGTGGAGAATATATAAAAAGTCATATTACCGTGCAAATGACCTATAAACATTGTTTTTATTTATACTCTATACGAGTATGTACGTTTACGCGTATTTGCTTAAATCTGTTATTTAACTAATCTCTCGAGACGTCGTTAATGATTCCATAACTTTAAGGATTCGTTTAAAAAAATATTTAAGTATCGTTTGTTTTATCATAGGGTTGACTATATTACTCTACTAAATTTCCTATGCTTAAAATCCCAGAAGAAGCGTCGCCTAAAGCTTATATAAGTGAAATAAATGGGTATATATAGGTATATAGAAAATACTGGAATTATTGCCATGCTGACCATATTATATGTATTTAATAATATGTTATTATATTAAGAACACTACCTGAAATATTTATATTACGGCTCATACTTCGTAAGTCAGGAGAAAAAAGTGGTAAAAAAGCTCACGGCTTGAAAATCAGTGAATAAAAATTTGGCATGTTCCGGTAAGGCTTAAGTCGGATAAAGAGTACATGAGACAGCTTATCGTTTACATATACATATGTGTATGTGTTCATGAACCTTTTCGGTCAGGCGCGTGCGGTTGTCTGCAATCCTCCCCCTATTTGTTTTGCTATAGCCGTCGAGTGTTTACGCATCCACCCCATTTTCCCTTTACGCATCATCACGTGCGTTCTACGTCGTGAATTAATGCGGGAGTTTCGGAGACTTATTTGACCGCAAACGAGGAACAATCAGTGATGGAATACATGTGGATAGCGGTAGAAGAAACGAATGTAATTTAGAGTGAAGCGAATTTATGACTTAGATTAAACCAAAGGAGTATTAGAGATAGAAGATTGAGCTCAGTGGCGTGCCATTGGAGCGGCCTATGTCCAGCAGTGGACGGGAATAGGCTGATGATGATGATGATTAGAGATAGTACCAACAGACTTTTATATGCATATGTTGACTTGCACATGCATATATGAATTCATATTGGTCCTTATAAAATACCTGACGCTTTTTATCCAAACGATTTCAAACGATTTTGTTATTTTTTAAATATTATAGTGCTTTTGGTAAATTTATATGGAGTGCGACTACTCCCTATAAAAATAAATTTTAATGTAAAAAAAAAATTGTTCTTAATTTCACGTAAAAACTTTGTGTATTGTGTTAAATAAAATGTTTCACGGAAAAACTGTTCTATTTTACAAATAACTGTTTATTTCACTCACATAATTATTTAAGCGTATGAGTTCTTCTCTCTTTCTTGTATTTATTTCCAAAGATTGTGAAACTTTTGGTATTGTGTACCTCGTTTCCTTTGAATTTGCGAATATTATACATTGCCAATGCTACATGTAGAGAAACGCGATAAGGAGCTAATATCTATAATATATACACTTTATATATATCTTCATACTTTTCCCCCTCACTAATGTTCTTTAACCCGTTGAGGGTATTCCAAGCTTCCCCTATTCACCCTCGGCGGCGCGTCGCCACGTGCGTTCGATGACCCGAATTGATGGCGCGGGATTCATATTGTCTTTGAAATCATGCAAATATCTCACTATAAAAAAGAATGTTAAAATAAACACCGAATATACTACTGCTACTGAGTCATTCTATGATTTACTTAATAAATTGATATGTACATTACGCATGTTACGTTTTGAAATCTATTGTAAATGATTTGATAAAAAATGTCTATAAGTAATTATAATTTATACCTTAGTACACTGTTTAGGGAATTGGATACATATTAATAGCCAACAGCTATCAGAATTATGTCATTAATCCTAGTATTTCGCGTTAAAATTCTAAAAGCTAATCGTTATACTTTGCAGTGGCCAACCCCAGTTACGAAACATATTAAAGCTCCTACAGGCACCCAAAAAACCCATAAAAACCGTTTCATTAGTAATGCATGTATGGGTGTAGTTATATTAGATCGGGGGTATTTCCAGTTTTCCCCTATTCACTCTCATCGACGCGTCGCCACGTCAGCGCGGCGGCTGAATTAATGTTCTCCATTTTAGTACTACGCCTGTGTTTTTGTCATGCAAATATGTATGTAAAATATGAAATCGTACCATCGTTTCAACTAATTCTTTTACATATGCTTTGCGTTTGGTTGGTTGTACCTATGAGGAATATTATCTTGAATATTGTTTATTCGTTCTCTTAAGACAGAAATATACGAGTATATTAAATTTATAAATTGCCTACAATGTGTGTTTAACACTTCTTATATTGCAGAAATTGTTTAAGTTAAAACGTGCTTTTTATATATTAATATAAAAGTACAATGAAAAGTAATTGAGAAATCAATCAACATTTTACATTACGTGCAATAGGAATCCAATTTCACTGACAAGTCTTCGTAAAAACTTGGCTAAAGCTTCGAAAACTACCGCAAGTAAAACTTCATTTTCTGCGAAAACTAATTTGGAAAGGGCGTGTATTCGCCCCAGCCAGTGCATAGCAGTTTCAAAGTTTCGATTGAATCTACATCCTTAATTTTGTTTGTATTTCCAACTGAACTTCACCAACGTTACCTAATAGTTTATTTTCACGATCATTACACAAAGAAAATTTTATTCTACGGAATCTTATCATATTTTTACTCCACAGATACCATTTGATCACAAGATTTCGGCACGTAAATGAACTTTGACTGATATGACGAATTCCCAAAAATTTCTCATTCATGATCTACTTTAAAACACTTCGTCTCAGTGCTTATTTCTTTATAATAAAATGGTTCAACTTATTCTATACTATATTACTATCATCACCACTCTATAATTGAACGTAACTGGTACAACTTGGAAGTGTACTACACTTCTACACCTCTGCCTACCTCTTGGAAGATTACAGGCGTGACGTTACGTAATATTCCTATCGCTATAGAATTACAGCCGCTAAATATACGGCATGGAATATTACCAACTTTTTGTAGGCTTCTGACGCTGTTCGTAGCAAAGGCTTCATTAATTACTCCAAGCGTCGCTACGAACTAATTATGCAACTTCTGATTTCTTTCGTGACCGCAACCAATATGCTAATTGTGTCACATGTTTTGCATGTTTTAAAAGGATAATAAATTATCATTGAAATAATAAAAGTTATTGAAAATTAATGGTCTAAACCATATTCCCTCTTGTATTATATAATACTAAATGTAAGGGCAGAAAATGTCCACCTAGACTTTACCAAGTATAATTAATTCAAAGCTTATAACTCCATTTAAAGATATTCAAATCAATAAATGTCCTCAATTTGAATTTATTTATTAGTTTTACTAGTATACCAGTTATGTATGTTTGTATCAATCATATATGTATTGAGCAATCGTGTTTTCAACCACTCGATCAACGAAGCAGTCAAAAATCGTTACACACTACTACTAGATATAACGGTTATACTAGTTCGAGTGAATGTCTAAAATTACTGCATATTTAATTGATAAAATTGATCAGTTATGTAGATGTAAAAGTCTGAACAGGGTTATATTTATATATATTTAGATCATGCGTGGAGTGTATAGATGTCAATTTATACACTCCACGCATGATCATATATTATCGAGATAAGGAGTTATAATGAGTCACCGTACACGCAAGGAGCTTTAGTGACGTCAAAGAATTTAAATAATTACGCATTAGTTATAGGTTACAGTAGTCACTACTATTATCTGGATTTTAATAGATAAATATTATATAACAGATAACCTTTTGTATAGACCTTTCGCAGTTTTAAATTTTACCCAGTAAAAATATTTCTCTATAGCGTATTAAGTGTGAATGAAACAAATCGTTTAGTTTTATTAAAATGCCGATAAATTAGAAAGCAAGGGAAGTATAGTTTTAAGAATAGTTGAGTATGATCAATAAATTA
>DWDT01001007.1:0-17439 GCA_018245595.1 Microceris scylla | reverse complement strand
AGTTCATATATTCCATCTAGATACAAAATGAATACTTATTCTCGTGATACAAATATTTGTCCTGGATCGGTATGGACGTAACGATCTCTTTCTCAGCGGTCACATATACATATTTAAAAATTTAAGATATTCACTCAAGGGTTGGTTTTCTGATGAGCATCTTTAAATAAAATGCACTGCACACTTGATCATGATCTTATTATTAATTAATAATATCTTAATAATAGCTTTAATACAAAGAAATGCATTCAAAGAGAATTTTTCACATCGCTCTCTGTAGGGTATTCAAATGAGCAGCATCATAAGGTAATCAAAAATTCCTAGAAGAAGAATTATATCTAATGATACTTTTGAATTAAAACGATAAAAGAAATGTGTTAATCAACGTAATTACATTATTTCTTCGTAATAGAGAATGACGGTTAAGAAATCTGCATGGAATTCCATAGAAACACATAGTATACCTACGTTCTAACATACTCGTAGTATCTACCAAGATATTTCAGTAGTAAATGGAACTAATCCGAAATTTTTAAAATCTAGTCATAGTTGAATCTGCCCGCAACTGTTTGCGACTAAAATATCTTAAAAGGTAGATATGGAATAGGGAAATTAAAATTGGTTTACGTAATTTGTATTGTCTGGGGCACCTACAACGCCGATATCAGATCCAAAGCTTTGTACTGCCATATTGCATTATAAATGATGAGAATTTTACCACAAATCGGTGGTATTCACTAACGGTGAAGGAAAATATCGTGAGGAAACCTACATATCTTAGAATTAAAAAAAAAATCTCTAAGGTGTGTGAAGTCTGCCAACCCGCACTTGGCCAGCCTGGCAGACTATAGCCTTAACCCGCTCAATATGAGAGGAGACCCATATTCAAACAGGGGAATTATAAAATGGGTCTATTATATAATATAATATTGCCTGAATTAAAAGTTATCACGGCATGCTTTTTGTGCGGGCTTGTTTACTTACTAATTATCAACTTCATCAGTTTGTCTACGTCCACTACTAGACAGGGTGTCCTCGTCTTAGGGGTTGATACTGCTAATCCAAACACTACATACATATTATATACATGTTGGGGATCGCAGAACGCAGCTTCTTGCACCGGCTACGTCGTAGCCCGACGGCGGTCAGGCCAGTTAGCTGTGCCTAGACAGGCCACGCCATACTACGAGCTGCTAGTTAATACTACTTATTATTAATAATAATTAGTTAAGAATGATAGTCGTAGTAAAAATACACAATAGAAATAAAGTCACTTCGTAAAGATTTTTTAAATTTTAATAGATTATTGCAAAATATCTTGAGATATTGACTTGCGTATATTTGCCGAACGGGGTATTTCGATAAAATTGGAAATATTTATTCATCGCTTAACTTATGTCATAAAGAATAACATTTATTTTAGCCAAAACATACCTACCTTTTTATGTACCTAATATTTCCTTCAAATGTTTGATAGGCATAATTCGATCATGTTCAGCGATTAACAGAAACCTCATTCTGTATATTTATTTATAGTTACTGTTTTACTGACCTTTGTTTTATGTCATCTTATCTTGTCGTGAACACCCACTCAAGATATTTAGACTTGTATCGTGCGTTAAATGCTTAAAAGCGATCACAAAAGTTACTATTTAGAACTAGGATCATTCCACAATAGTCGAATATATTTATGTATGCCATTTATAATATTAGTTCACATCAATATCATTATAATTTACATCATAATCATTATAATTAACATCACCATTATTATAGTTAACATTATCATCATTATAATTAACATCATCGTCATTATAATTTACATAATCATAATTATTATAATTAACATTATCATTATCAAACCGTTTATTGTCCCACTGATAATTTGAGGATCATATATGTATGTACCTACCGATGAAAGGAATTATGATTATTTTCGCACAATGACATAAGCGTTTGGTGCTCTCTGCCTTCCCCCATTTCCATAATGAGAGGAGACCCGTGTCCAATGGCGATGACAACAACAGTGGATCCATAAAATACTTGATGGTGATGATTGCATGATCGTAAAACATAAATCTATTTTTATTGCGAATACGGTGATGGGTGAATACGTCATATAAAATATACATATAAAAACAAATAAAAGGCGCACACATTCTGTCACTATACAGACAGAAGTGCGCTTAACACAGTTTGTATGCTGAAAAATATAAAAATATGACATTCCATTTATGATACTTCGCTAGCACTGGCTGGCATAAAGTCGGCTTTATACTCAGACTGCGACGTCAAAGCACTCACGGGCAATCTCGTTCAGAACAAAATAGCTACACATAACTTTTGAAAGGCGTTTAATTGTTGAACACATTGTTTTTAAACTCGTGCACTCGAAATGAATCGTCTTTTGATGTATCCTTTCAGAATTTGAAAAGTTAAGTTCACAGTCTAGCACACACGCCAGGTAGAGACGGTCAGAGTTCACACGCCGAACAGATCACTATGGGGAAGTCTAAGGACTTCATTTTTATTTATTTTTTTAAAAACACATAATGTAAGCTATAAAAAAACTTAATATATAAATGTAATATTCAGATGTACTAAAATTCGAACTGCAGAAATCTAGGCGTCGGAGATTGAAATTTAAATGAGTAGACTCTAAGTGCATGATGACGATAGCCTTATTTTTTTATTAATACAATAGGTGCGTATTTATGTAAAAAAGACGGGATTCTTGTAAACAGTTGATTCGTCTTTTAAAGACGGCCTGGTTGGTCGAGCGGTTGCAAGCGCAATTGCTGATTGGAAGGTCCTGGGTTCAAATCCCGGGTCGGGTACTATTAGATTTTTCTACTTCAAAATTTCTAGTAGTGACTCGGAGTCTGGAATTCTACCCGGTGTATGGCAATAGGCTCACGAACTATTCTATGGGACTTAAACGTAACTAGCGAAACGTGGGAGTGTACTACCCTCCTACACGCCTACCCCTACGGATATTATAGACGTGATATTACGTTTTTTAAATCCGTATTTGTAACTGTTATTGTCAAAGTGCACTTTATTCACTTAATTTCAGAAATACGCTTTTATATTAACGTTTGGAAAAACTATAGATTTTTATGCATCAGTAGGCAGGAATGGAATTTGAATTTAGAACGTTTATTCTAACTGCCGTAATATATTTCGTTTAACCGTACGCCAGTTTGCTATTTACCATCGGCCTACTGGCATTGTATTACTTTGTTTTAATCCGTAAACGATACGTACTCCTACGCTAAGCAATTAAGTTTTCGACGCGACGCCCCAAAGTAGGGGCTTCTGAGATTAACAAAGCGATGATTTTCTCTTTGGGGTGAAGAAGTTTAAGGAATCCATTTTTTGTGAATTCCTGTTTGTGAGGGAGATGCATTGCGTGTCTAGGGTTTTATATTGTAATAAACGTAACACGTAACATCATGCCTGAAGGGGTAGGCAGAGGAGTGTAGCACACTCCTCTATATTATAATAATATATGTTTCCTTGTGATTATTTTAAATATTAATGTAACAGTATTGTTAATATATCATTTAATTGTACTTTCAATATACTCATAACCTTGTTACTAACTGTTAAAGTTATAAGCCACGATATCAGACCATGACAACCCTATGTTCACATAATATAATCTGATTCTACACTTACAAGACATTTTTAGGAGCATTTTAGCTGAAGTATGTACATAACATATGTACATACATATTAGGCATAAACACCTAATAACAGTTTCCCATTTGCATGTACAATTTAGATTCAAATAAAAAGTCCGGCGTATGACCGTCGTCCACGCACCAATAAATACTCTAGCTTATGAGGGTTCAGCGCTGGACACATTTTTTTCATGGCGATTTTCCAAGGTTTCAAATTTTATTCTTTAATATAAATAATTTATAATAATATAAATGTGTTATAAATGTTTAATGTGTTATAAATGTTTAGTGTAGTAAACTCCTCTGCCTAACCCGTCGGGGATTACAGGCTTGATGTTACGTACGCAATAATAATTACGGTCATAAACACGTATTACTAAATGCTAGATACTTCTAATGTATCGTACGTGTCTTACGCGTGTTATCGTGTCTTCCATAGGACTACGCATATGCAGAACTACAACTTTGCATTATATTCATAAGGCATTTTTAGTACAGGTGTCATTGAACGGCTAATTTGTAATTTTTTTTAAGAAATATTTATTAACGCGATCAGCAGTCTTGTAGTCCCAAAAGCATTACGCTTTCATGGCTACGCTTGGCTGTGAAAATCACAATGTCGATGAAACTTTGGCCCACGTGTAGGAGTAGCCTTATCTTCAAATAAAAACACCTTTTCCTTTGACAGTCTTATGTTTTTTGCTACTTGTATTTTGTTCCATGGTACTTTTTTGAATATAATATATATCACTATACCGTTTTATGAAACTCATAGGAGTGATTTTATTTCGGTAAAAACGTAGCTTCGTAACGTAGTATGACGTCATAAAAACTCAGAAATGATTGTGACACATGATTATAGATGGTTTCCGGCGTTTCCCATTAGTCACCAAGATATTACAATACTTGCTGAGTTATAAATACATATACCACAAACATATTGATGTCTATCGTGCTCGATGGATGGGGAGCAATTCCTTTTGTTTCTGTATAACCGGAAATGTAAACCGGAAGGTGGCTCGTAGTGAGCGAGCAAAAAGTTGACACACAACTTCCGGCCTACGCCTCTGTAGAGATTAATTATTGTTCCCTGTTATATGGCTCTGTGTAGCGATCTATCACGAGAGAGTTCACTAAGATTCTGATTTTAGTACATTAACAACATGTGACAAAAACGCGATATATGTATGTAACATCGGTGACGCTACATTTTATCTGTGTATTATAAAAAAAAAATACCGTCGCTAAGGCATGTGTGTATTTATCATTCAGAATGCTAATGGGTGGCAGACTATGGCCTCTCAATACGAGAGGAGACCCATATTCCAACAGTGGAACGATAAATGGGTTGATTATTATTTTTATTATTTATTATGTTAATGTAACAATAGTGAACAAAAAGAAGACATGTTAATATTATTATAAAACTTGGACTCTTATGGGCAAGCCAGAGTGCAGTGAGTAGCAAATATCTCTATCCTTAAAAACTTAGCGTATTTCTTTTACGTTTATCAAAGGAATTATATTTAGTACGCTTACAGGAAACGTACTCGAAATTTTGAATCAATCTTTATTATTAGACGTTGCTGCGAGCAGTCGATTCTGGTGCTCTTCATGTAAAAAATCTCGAAAAAGAATATAGTTCACTTGATGCCACTGTTTTTTAGTTTATGGAGAAAACAATGACCAGCCGGAGACGTTGGGTTTCAATTAATTTGGAAGCTAATAAATGCATGTACAGCCATTTTATTTCCTCGCGAACCTAATAAATAGAAGAAACGGGCTCCCTAATGTTGAATAATCACTGCCTCCTGTAAACGACCACGAGTGTACCTGAAATCTGACCTCAAATACGATTACCTGACGGCGTTGAAAAAATTTACGACCGATAAAAAACACGAACAAGCGAAAATACTTGAAAGAAGCGGATTATATTAATAAATTCAGAGAAATTAAACAAAAATTCGCTCAACAAGATCAGCTAGGTATTGTTTAATTATTACAAAGTTTTTTTTCACTCAGCCGAGATACTCGTAAGGCGAACGGTTAGGACTCTCTCAAAAATTTCGCAACATTAACATTGTACGTTATTTTAGTGGAAAATAAGAATTTCCTCGGCGGTCTATTAAGCTAGGGAAAAACAAAAGAACCCGATCCGCTGAGTTCATTGTTGTTTCTATTACTCGATTACCAAATTTTTTTTCTTCCAAACGAAGAAAACGCTTTTGAATTTTGAATCTTATGTCTCGGTGAGAAAGTGTCTTTTCACAATCGAAAGTAACGAATGAAGAATTTCAAGACATCTGCAAAATGGTTGAACTATTCTCGCCTACACACGTCTTTAAGTGCTTGTGTACTATCCGATCCGGTATCGGACAACGATTTAATAAAAGAGCATACAACGTGACAAATTAAAACGATATCAATACGCTATCTCAATATGTCGGCAGTATTGTTGGATATTACTGATTTAATGTCGAAACGCAATGATTCATCCTGTGATCATAACTAAGGTTTGAGGATTTTTAACTTTTAAATATATCGTTATAATTGACGGTTGAAAATTTGGCCACCACGTTTTTATGATATCAACAAATTACGATAATATTATTGAAAAGTTATGTCACAGACAGCTCTTATAGTTTTTTTTTTATTTTAGTCATTCAGTTGTACGCAGCCAGTGTGCGAGATCGTAAGAGTACATTGTACACGCGCCTTGATGTTAATAAAATAGCGGCAAAACATTTATACTTATTCACTCGCCCCAACAGAGCCTCCTGTTCGCGCACTCGTCTTCATTGTGCTCATATGAAAACAATTTATATGTTGGATTCGCTGGAGAAGGCTTACACGGTTTTTACATTGTTGTTTTGTAAATGTCTCTCTTATACATTATTATCTCTCGTGGCTTTTTATTTAGCTTATAAATGACTATAAATTTATGTATTATATTTAGCGCTTCTCAAAATTCAAAAATAGTAAATAAACAAAAAAATTCGTTTACTCAACTCAAGCAGCCATAATCACTTAAAATATACTAGTTTTTTATATGTATAATATTTACACATTTTAAAGGTGTATTCTCTCATGTTAGATATTTTATAACCTTGCCGGTAATAATGAAAATCATAAAATGGCAGTATACGTAGTACCTTTGTCTTGTTAGCGAAAGATATTTCAACATCGATCCTTCTAGAACATTGTACTTGTACCATCTAAGGGACTTGGCTTGTTGTTACACTTAAGTGTTCTCGGTTAGAAGTTGTTTCCACTACACTCTCCTTTATTTACATTTTAATAATAACCTTGGGACTTCATGAAGAAATTACAATATTACTTTAAAACTTATTCATTAAAATAAAATACGGATTATCGATCAAAGAGGAGTATTATGTTTATTGTATCAGATGTTATTTAACGTTAATATTTTTAAGTAATTAACGAAATTTCACTTTGCAACATTCCGCGGAAACGGTGTATAAAGGTGTGTCATTCTTTGATACAGTATAAACAGATTAATTGAAGTATTTTAGTACATTATTGTTACGTAATATTTATTTATTTTTTACAGATATAAGAAAATATTTTCAATAATACATAAGATGGTCACAGTGCAAATAAGTGAAAAAGGCGCAATTTTATTTGATATGTATTTTTGATAAATGACGTAGTATAGGGTCATCTGTTAGTCGCACAGGAAGTGAGTGAAAACCGTTCAAGAGTTTTGGAACGTGTTGGCATTTAATATTAATAAGTCCCAATTGAGGATCATGCAGCAAAAGGGGGGCATATCCAAATTTTTGCCGATACCCTTTTTTTCACATATAGTTTGAACAAAAATTAGCTCTATCTTTGATGCATGAACGATGCAGATCCGACGAACAACAAGTTATTCTATTCTGTGTAGCTTTTGTATGAAATTGTGGTGTACAATAAAAAGAAAAAAAATTTTGTTGTACTTTCCAAACAAATTTCAAACTATTGTCCGGTAGAGCACGTGCGTAAAAAACCGAGGTGCAATTCTATGGGCTTTCTACTAATTCGATTTTATACGCAGCGTTTGTCGCGGGTGGTTTAGAATTTATTATTTATAGCTCTCATAACATGGTGTTCTATTTCCTATAACACCGCTGCTTCTAAAGTCGTAACGCCGTGATTTATCAACCAATATCAAAACGCATTCATCAGTTATCGGTTTGAACGAAAGTAAGAAAAAAAAGATATTGGATTAGATGTGTATGTATACACCTACGTAATCGAGAGTTGGGTTCCTAAAAAGACAATAAAAGTAACATGAACCCGATTGAGATGAGGTCAGTTCGCTGAATTTGCGGCTTGACACTCGCCGACCGCGTTCGTAATACAGTTGGTAGAGAGACGCTTTGCATTAAAGAGAATATTGAATAACGTTTCCTATAACTTATGAGTTAGATAGCTTATTTTAACGATCAATAAGCATTTCTGTGCAGATTTTTGGAAATTACGTATTGAAAGGAGAGGAAACAATTACACGAAAAGCTGCAAATATTTTCATCAAAACTGAAATAAGAGAGAATGTTTAGCAATTGTAGCATAAAACAAATACATACATAGGCCTCGGTATAAAAATTAATTTCAGTATAAATATTGGAGGCTAACAATTTACATTCAAAGTTAAAATACGGGTATCGGTGCGTGTCCAGTAAAACGTGAAATTGAATGCTTTTCAATTATTGCCTCTACTGTTTTATTGTTTCATACTCTACATTTCTCTACGGTCAACCTGATTTTAGTGAACCATTATAAACAGGACAGTAAAACGGTGTCTTATAAAGCTTTGATTCTTAAATCGTTGAACTGATTTCGATGTAATTTAACATAGAGCTAGTTTCACTTCTGAATTACTAATTTGTAAACGCTTTTATCACACCTTGTCACTTTTCATAACAAAAAAACTATTTTCACGGAATCGCAAATTTTTTCATAACGCTTTATTAGACTGTAAGGGGGTTATTAAAATGTAATTGATCATTGAAAGTAAGAGATTTATGTAATAATAAATAACAACAGCTGACATACATATGTGCACTCGAAAATTTTATGATTCATAAAGTACTTTGTATTTATAAGTTTAGTTATACATATGAATCAAAACCTATAACCAAAAAAACTAAACGCTAAATGTAATGGATACATTTTGTATCAAATTACCGGTTTACTAATGACATTTTAAGCTTCCATAAGTTCCGTGAAGACTGTGGGCAGGAGTGGGCGGAAAGAACAAAGTTATTTCATACGAATTAAAGATAACCTTAAATGTACATGACACGAATGATTATTTTAATAGAGCAAAAGTCGAAGTAAAAGCACTGTTCGCATAATATATAAATTTAGTAAAAATAATTTCATCACGCCTGTATCTCTCCGAAGAGGTATGTTGATAACGTAGTACCTACTCGTATGATGTACTCTCGCGCCACACCATGGAATAGAGGGTGAGACTATTACCATGCACAGGACACAAACCTATACTTTGAGCTACTACTAAGGATTTTAACTTTACTTGAGCCGGGGACATCTCTCGATCGACAATCACTCGGTCCACGAAGCAGCCTTATATTTGGTAATAATCATTTCATGACTTCCGTACTACAGAAACACATTGTTGCCACGTGGGATATTCTATAAGTAATGTCCAGAATTTCTTGTATAGTGCTAAAATGGTCGTAACCTTATCAACTCTAAAGTATCTATACAAATAAATAAAATTGGAGTGGCTGTTTTTAATATTAAAATAACCGCTTTTTACTAAATGCACATGTAATGTATACACGGTACATATACCAAAGTGACATTTTTTGCAATTTTTGTCTGTCTGTCTGTCCGTTTGTTCCGGCTAATCTCAGGAACGGCTGGACCGATTTTGACGGGACTTTCACTGGCAGATAGCTGATGCTATGAGATGTAACTTGGTGCGGTGCTATTTTGATTGTAGAAAATTTTAGGGTCCCCCACAATAATAACTAAATCCCATAGAATGTAACAATCATGCGAACGAAGTCACGGCCACGGCTAGTCAAATATAAAATTTTTCGACTTTTTAATTAAAATATAAAATTAGAAAGAAAACTATATATAAAAGTTTGAATTGTTTTCGAATCATCGTAAAAGTAACTATAATAGAGATATTTTTAGGAGTTCCATAAAAGTGCGACGTGCTAGTTAGAATCGTCGGACGTGGGAGGCGTTCGCAGTACTAACATGTCCGTAGGTATACCATTGAGTTATTCAGTACAGTTCTGTAATTAATCATAATTCACAATCGAAACGTTTTTTACGCTAAGCATTATGTGCTCGACTGTACAAATGTACAGAATATTATACAGGAATCAAGTGCCTGTTTTCATAATCAATATAAAGCTGTAAGTTTAAGTAAAAATCCATATTACATTGATTTAAAAGAAATCTGCCTACCTCTTCAGGGATTACAGGCGTGAAGTTACGTAAAAGAAATGTAAGTGCTATTACATTTCTAGAGTATTCTTCGATGTGTTGCTGACTAGTATTTGTATAATAGTAACTTCAAGTATATACAGGTGTCGCATTTTTTCAAATAAAATGAACACAGGAAATGGTGGTGAAGTTTTAATAAAAAAGTCAAGTCGAAAAGATAACACTCTGTATCTACCTAGGTACATATGTACATATTATTAATATATGCATTAAATATACTAACTAATTTTTCTTGCGTCGAATGATTGAATTGATTTGCAAAACAAGAATAAATTTTTAGTCATTAAATAAATTTTAGATTAACAGTTAAATGTAACATGGTAATGTTAATTAGACTGCTTCGTTGGCCGAGTGGTTGCAAGTGCGACTGCCGATCGTTAGGTCTTAGGTTCAAATCCCGGGTCGGGTATTACTGGATTTTTCTAATTTAGAATCTCACAGTGCCCAGTGGTAATGGAAATAGGCTCACCACCTATTCCGTAAGACGTAAATGTAACTGGTGAAAAGTGGGACTGTATTACACTCCTCTGCCTACCTCTTCGGACATTACAGGCTTGATGTTACGTAATGTTAATTTTTCATTTTTTTCTAACGTTTGTTAACATGACTTTATCTATAATATTATAAGCTGTTCATACGCCCGCAGGGCTGGAGCTGTTCAGAACAATTTTTCCTTACATCTTTTGGTAGATGTATTTAAAATAAATTATGTTCAAAGTAAGGTTTATATTATAATTTGTACAGGAAAACTTGGTACCGACTTAGATACGCCTAATTGTGCTTCAAGCTTTACATTTGCAAGTGACGTCACACAGTTGTTCAGCTCGAAGTCGTTTTTAAAGAATGCCAGCCAGCCGCGTGGAATATAACAATCTGTGCGAGTTGTGTTCCAACAAATGAGCACAGTAATAGACTTGTGTCTATTGTCAAGACACAATACGTCGGGCTCTTTTGTTCATAACTTCTAACTACATGCGACGTACAACGTGCAACAAAAGTACGCCCACACCTTTCAATGTCGAGAACGTTCATAATGTTCACGATAGGGGATCCAGTGGTACACTGTACATGCACTTGTTGAATTGCTCTTTGCTGATCACATGCGGAGTATGGATCAGTGGATCAGGAATACAATATGAGTACATCACTTAACAATCCAACTACAGCCAAGAAGTTATGAACATCCAATGTGGTTATGGAACTATTTTAGTTAAAACGAGAAATTAGATTTTGTTTGTATTAGTAGTACTTCAATCCAAAAAATGACCTAACATCACGCATGTTATTTTCGAAGTAGAAGAGTGAAGTATTTAATACGATAGGATCCCCAAGTTACCTTAACATGATCGTACGAATTGTTTTTATAACAAAACGTTACACTTTGTTATAAAACTGTTTAATTGCATGGAGGGACTCATTAAATTTTGTAGGACTCGATCGCAATTAAATGTCCAACTGAATGTTTCCTTGGGGACATCGGCGCTGTCAGACCAAGGAGCTGAACCGACCAAGTTATACAAGTTGTTAAGTCGAGTTTGTTGCACGAGTAGCTGCAAGTGGTCACTTCTGTAATCTCGGTAAGAGTAGGCGCGTTGCGCTCGCTTCGATTTTTATTTATAGGCGCAGTCGTTTAACCTTATACATGGCATTTGTACGATATAAATAACGTAATAAAGAGGCCGTACACTTTTTTTGACCTGCCGCCTGGGGCTAGCCCCATTGGCCTTTGCAGCTTTACCGAGTGAAGGTGGCGAGATACGAGAGCTTTGTTAGATTTGAGAGTGAGGAAGTGGGAATTGTACTCCCAACCAGATATTGAGTTATTTACGCAATAGATCTAAAGAGACCTTGTGTTTTTGGTTTGTATCTTAGCACGTGTCTTGTTACATAGCACTCGAGGTAGTTCGCTTACAACCGCAACAAACTTTAAGGACACACAGCAGAATTACCCGCCAGGCCCCAACTTGTTGCAGAACAGGTAAAACTCAAAGCCACAATATCAATTGCACAAAATGTATTTAAATAGTATTTTTATTTTAAACAGCGTATACGCTATTTTATGTCGCTAGGCAGTCTACATTAAGTTTAAAGCGTGTGGTGGAATGGGAAGGGGCTGGAACGAACGATACACTTATGAATGCAATGAGCTGTCATGAAGCCAATTTGCTAAGAGACTGAAGCCACGAGCGCCGGCTCCAAGTATGTAGATATAAACCGTCGCGTGAACGTAAAGATCGTTTAGACTGATTTGAATGCAAATAGAGGGGAAAGCTCATTTTTATGTGGAATTGTTTAGTTTTTTTTTTGTCGTTCAGTCGCACGACAGTCCGTCGCGCCGTCAGTCTAAGTAATATTTATCGCTTTAACCGACTGTCGGTTGGAATAAAATGTTTTAAAATGTACCTTTGTACCTTTTCAACAAATGTCAGTTGGCTACTTTTATTAGGTAACTATAGTTAAATATTTACGAGAAAAATGTGTTATTAATAGAAACCTTATCACTCAAATATTAAATTTATGAGTACCTTCGTAAATTTGATGTCCTTCTCTTTAAAATAAACCCTAATATATATAGACATTTTTAATGTTCATTTATATGATAATATATAAATTACCACAAACCTAATTTGTAATATTAGGAAAGACAAAATGATTCAATAAAAAGCTTGAAAAACAGAGATAAAACGAATTTCGTACATCTAATTTGGTGTTACAGATAGCAGATATAACGTTGGGGGACTGCGTACGCGAGCCATTTTGTTTTGTGACTCGTACTTTTTAATATTACAAACTTCGTTATAAATTAGTGTGACCATGAGTTTTATTTTGGATAAAATTGATTTTATATCGATAATTAAAATATTTACTCTTGTTCTATATCTATATTGTAAATAATAAATGTTTTTAAAAATAGTGAAAGTAAAATTGTTGGGTTCAGAAGCTGTTGAAATTATTATTATTTTACTAAACATTTCTTTACTACATGACATACCCTGCAGCATATTTGATAACTTTGTAATGCAAAAGTCTTATGTTAATTGAAATTGTTTCAGGTAATCAATAGTAACATTATTAAAATTATTACATGACGCCAATCATAAACACTAATAGTAAGTGATAGTCCGTGAAACTGAACGCATCAGGCCACCCTGGTTCGCGGTTATAACAATGTTTTAATCACAGTGAATTATCACGTGACAGCTGTACACGATGAATACACATGGAGTTCGTTTAACTTGATAAATGTTCACAATTGTCGCATTATAACGACGAACCTGTTGGTGTAATAAAGTCTTTGATCTTGTTACGCTTAATTACAGCCGTATACAAGTCAATTGAACTGAAATATGCTGTCTAAACATGTCTATATATTATATAATTATTATTTTTAAAGATCCATTGTTTAATATTATTAACATTATAATGATCTCCTGTTAATTTACTATTTAATTTACCTACTCTTTTTGCGTTGTTTAAAACTATGATAGGATATGATGCCAGTATCCTAGCAAACTGAACTAGTTAGCTAGCAACTAGCACACGTCTTGTTTTTTTTCTTCTTTTTCGTCTTCTTTAGATCAGTTTTGTTTTTTCAAAATATGTTGTTATAGTTTTATTTCATCATTCGTTTTTCTTTTTCAATATTTCTTGTTCATATCTGTTTCCACTTCTCATCTACCCTACCATCATCACCGACTTCTCCTAGTTTCTTTTTCCTTCCAATGTCCTCGTCAATCTTCTTAGAATGTTATAATTTCGGTAAGGTGGTCGGATACAGTCAGGTTGGCAGCGAGTGGTGGCTTACGCAGATTACTGTCCTGTCCTACGATATTCGGAGTATAAAAATGAAGATGTCCTCACCTATCCTAACTTTTCTTGCTGACATCAAGAAAGACATACTTTTCATTTCTTATAAAAACGATATACTTAGAGAGCTTCCTACGGCTATTTTATAATTGTATCTCAGTAAAAACAGTTTAACGACTACATAGATAGTTTAGTGCCCGCGCGGGATCGCATTAACTTTTTAAACTTTATCCTTCGAAGAAAACAATATTGTCTCTTGAGTGCGATACCAAGTTATAAGTGAATTTCTTTCCCACTACAAAACGTTGCACAGGGGATGCAGTTACAAGCGCAAACTTAAAATTATGTATCTTACTTCTGCAGTCCATTAAGTATTATATGTATAAAATACGTTCCATCAGTAATGATATTTTGTTTGTAACTGTCATTATGTACATAAGAAAAAAAAGTTACAATATAGTGTTTCTCTATTCCATTAAATCGCGTAAAACTATATTAAGAAAGTTATAATTTATAATAACGGTCTATAAAGTCTTAAAAAATTCATTTAAGTAAATGAATGGTAATTAAAGTATCTTTTAGTTTTACAGTCAAATAGTTCTGTTACGGGAACTTCCAACTTAATTTCCATATGTTGGTTGATCGGAGAGTCAAAAGTCCAAATCCGGTGAGTTCGTATGATGAGAGTGATGAATCTATAAGAGGCGCGTTAGATCTGTCATGATTGAGCTATTTACCGCTGCGTGATCACTGCAAGGAGCCAGTCGTTATAATATAAAACTAATAACAATAACTTGAAACCAAAATATCATTGTTTTTTAAATTCCAAATTCAAATACATATTTATAACAGTGTAAATGGAATATTAACGCGAATATCCTCACGAATGTAGACGAAGTGCGGCAGCTCTGCAAACACAAGACATCTGTCCCTCGATGCTCTCTGCCTACACTCTAAGGGACCTGACCTGATGATAATAATTTATATACACACTTTTATATTAAGAACTTACGATGTATTGAATCATGGAGTTGATATTAGTGACACGTAAAGTAAGGGTACAAGAATAAGTTAAGAAGTCTTGTATAAGTAAGACTATTTAGGGAAGTGGAATTTGGGTTACCTCGTTATTTCTCTGAACACTATTGATGTATTGGCACCTGACGGTGGCAGGTATTGAGTGATAACCTAATACATTATTTCTATGTATATATATCAACACTTCAAACTTTGGGCTTCGGACTTGTAGGAATTAATTATATCAATCTGTGTGAGTTACTTGTTATACTGAAGGTAGGTCTGTCCCACTCTCGCCATACATCCACGCTGTCACAATTGGCTTGGCACCTGACATAGAAAAATTTTATAACTTTAGTGTCTGCTTATGGTAACATATACTAATAATAATGATCGTCAGCTTCTAAATGTCCATCCACGCGTCGCCTTTAGCAATAGCATATAAAGCCACTTCTTGGCCTTTTCACAAATTTAAATAAAATATCGATATCGGTCAGCATATTTTCATGGAAAAATCTTATTACGGCGATTACACCATAAATTTTATGGATAGCCATTACTCCGAGGCGGACCCGCTTAACGCTGTCATATAAAACGTTTACACGTTGCCTAATGTAACTTCGTTTATGAAATATTGCCTGAAATACGTCGTTTCAAACGAAAATATTATCACTTAGGTATATACGTCCTTAAGAAGGACTCATATGGACACTGACAGTACAATTTTCGAGAATAAACGACGTTCGGCTTGTTTTTTTATTCAATTATAGTCATTACCCGTAACTTTGAGAACCAAAACACTTAAACTTATATCTCTCATTGGATTCTTTTAGAAGTCGATTTAAAAATAATGTAACTTTTTAAGCTCTTTGTACATTGTATTTACATTTGGTAAATCGATTCGCTCGAACAAACAACCTTTGTATTCGTATTTCTAACATTAATATAATTAGAAATCCACCACCACCATACATCCACCTTAGAAATCTTGCTATCATCTTAGAAAAAAATTTCTAAGGTGTGTGAAAGTCTGCCAACCCTCGCTTGACCAGCGTGGCAGACTGTGGCCTTAACCCTCCCAATATGAGAGGAGACCCGTATTCCAGCAGTGGAATTGTAATGGGTTAAAAAAAAAAACGCCGACGTTACACGTCTCAAAGTGGTAGACAAAGGAGCGCAGCACACTTCCACATTTCGCCAGGTACGTTTACGTGGTTAATATGGCACTGAATGGTGAATCTATTGCCATACACTGGGCACAAATCCGGACTTTGAGGCACTACTAGAATTTCCAATAGGAAATCAAAGTTAGAAAAATCCAGGCGGGATTCGAATTCAGGATCTCACAATCAGCGATCTCACTTGAAACCACTCGACCAAGAGCAGACAGGCAGCAGGCTCAGTTAGCTAGATCTACAAATTGGTCAAAGGAAAATAATGATAACCAGTTTTAGCATACATATTAATAAAAGACTATTCAATAGTTTTCCAACATACAAAAAATATATTAAGCGCGTTTCGTAAGAACCGACCTCTATTAGTGGCAGTAAGTTCTCAAACAGAATATCTTATATATAGTGATTACACAGAGAAAACCAACGTGCAGAAAAATATGAATTACAATATATGTAAAGTCGAAAGACTATTGTAATCTATATTTGCTGAAAGTAAATAAATTTAACATTCTTCTTCAATAACTCTATGGTATCGAAACTACATATAAAATATTGTAAATATATATAATATATTGTCGGTTTCAACGTTTTCTTTCTACATTTAGTATTCCACAATTCCACAATCTAGTTTTATAGCTAGTAATATGCAAAAAAAGTCATAAAATATACAAGTGGTAGAAAGAAAATATTTAATTGAGGTAAATGAGAGCATGTTTCAAGAAAAAAAAGAAAAATGAAAACGTGGTAAAAAAAATTGAAATCGTTGCCAACGTGCAGTTATAAAGTAATCAAATATAAAATCCCTTTACGGCACTTACATAATAATTATTAAGGGCTAAGGCTCCGGCCAACAATGTAGGTACTTGGTATGGTGCACTTTTTATAGTTCGATTATGTAAATTATATGTTTAATCAAGTAATGCCTCCGTGGTTTCTTTATTTCTTTAAACATGTTAAATAATATTTATAATTTATTACTTATCGCATAAGATTTGAATAAATATTTTATAGTAACTTTTTGTTACTGGCTGTCAGACTTTTGAATAAATATTTTATAGTAACTTTTTATTACTGGCTGGAGACTACGCGGCGACATATCAGTTTCATAAAGAATGTTAAGAGCACATTATTTTGAACGACATTTTGAATTTTAACAATCATGCTGCGATGCCAGTGATAGCCTGGCCATGGTGAAATCTATTTAGGCCTAATCTATATATTAATACGTGATGCCAAAACTTTGGACCCCTTTTTACGAAAAT
>DWDT01001006.1:0-17443 GCA_018245595.1 Microceris scylla | reverse complement strand
TAGGCAGAAATGTGTTTAATAAATGACATTTAATTTATAATGCATTCCTATATAAGTTTACATTTTTATGCAAGTTAGACAATTACAAAGGCGGCTAAATTTAAATAATACATTAAAATAGTTATTTCAATTTTAGTGAAATTATTTATTGAAAATAAAGGCATTTCATATTTCTGGATAACTACCTAATGAAAACTTTAACTAAATGAAAACTTTGTCAATTAATATTATTACTAAATGATAGTGAATTACACATAATTACTTTTCTAGTGAAGATCTTTCACGCTTAACGATTCATTGCTTTTCCTTCCACCTGCTTACGATTGTTTTGGCCGAATCACCATCTTACCGGGAAGTTATAAAATCCAGGAATAAAACCTAATAATAATAGTAATAATTAAAACATAATTATATTTCATACTGTACCTAATAATTGATAGATAATATCGCAACACGTATAATTTTTTATGGCTCTTGTAATAATTGAAAATTTATTTAACTGATAAATTATTATAAAACACCAAATGTGTTCTGGAAGGATCTTAGATCCTTTATTTCCGGCCTGACATTTACAGTTTTCTTGAAACTTGTCTAATAATCATTAATGTAAGCATTTAATTATGCACATGCCAAGTCGTAATCCTACAAAGGGAGTATTAATACAATGAAGTTTTTACTAGAACCTTAATATTGAACAATGTTAAGTACAAAATAATGTCGGCCATGTATTATGAAATGCATAGCGTATTTTAATTTAATATAAAAGTCTGTAAGTCGCACATTCTAATGTAAATTACTAACATTATTATGCAAGCCACCTTTACCTAACATAATGGATACATGAACAGGCGATTAATTGAAATGGCAACACCATTAATATATTATCTGTGTTAGCGCTTTGAAATCCATTGTTGGCGCGAAAATTAAAATGCTTGGAATACATTTAACTAGTTTGCGGTATTTTATAAGCATTTTCGTTGTCTATACGTAATCTTACGTATAGAAATGACGTTTAAAAGGGTAGAATGCTACTTGGATCACAATCTTAGAAAACATAATTGACGGCAATTAGAAGTACAATCATCATCATCAGCCTATTCCCATCCACTGCTGGATATAGGCCTTTCCAATGGCACGCCATTGAGCTCGATCTTCTGCTCTTTGCATCCAACTGCTGCTAGCCACTTACAATACAATAAGAAATTAATAAAATATTATTCTCATAACAATCTTTAATATCATATGAAAAAATCTTAAATTTGAAGATATTAATAGTTAAATTTGATTTCATATAATTATTTTGACCGTCATTACCTACTCATACAAAATGTAAATCTTTTATTTGTAATTAAATCCTATGAGTCATAAAACAATATTGCCCTAACATGAAGTTCTAATCTTTTTCTGTACCTTGGACAATAAATTTAAGTTTTGTTTTGAGAGTTTAGTCAGAAAACGATTTTAAATATTCAGTACGAAACGTACTGACACAAAACTTTTGCGCGGCTGCGCCGTCGACAGTAAAGGTGCCGTCTGCTATAAAACATTATTCCCATATTTTTAATTACATACACTCATTAAATTCCTCTTTAGTAATATAAATATTTTTAAAGTTATTATTAGTATAATTTTAATAGCTTAACTATAATTTCAATGCATTTAATGAACACAAGCATTGAGGCTTATGAGGCACGCATATAAACCATCCCTCGCACAAATACCGATGCGATGGAACGGGTTTTAACGAACAACCAGACACACAAAGAAGAAATTAACTATTCAGACAAATCATTGTTATGATGTATCGAACTTGAAAATAACTCCTTGTAAATGAACAGGCACGGCCGAATGTCAGTTACGTAATATCACGCCTGTAATCCTCGAAGGGGTAGGCAGAGGCGTACAGTACACTCCCACGTTTCATCAGTTACGTTTACGTCTCACAAGGGTTTTGAGCCTATTGGCGTATACTTGACTCAGATTCAAACTCCGCGCCATTACTAGAAATTTCTACTAGAAAATCTAAGTTGGAAAAATCCTATGGTACGCGACCGGAAATATGAACCCAGGACCTCCCGATGTGCAGTCACATTTACAACCGCTCGATCAACGAGGCAATCAATTGTCAATAAGGCCTAATATATTGACGCCGTTAAATGCTGGCAACGCTGTATTATGTCATATCGTTTTACTAACATGTACGAGTATCATGACATGTGGCAGTCATCGCGCCTCGACTACGTCTGTATAAAGTACCCATTTCACTATCATGTTGAGATCTAAACGAACAAGTCGACCGAACGTGATATCTCACGGAGTCGAGTATTCAAGGTAAGGGCAGTAATTAATAGCTTTAATTTTCCGCACCAAGGGAGCTATGTTTTGCAAGTCAATTCCGAAGTAGCCGCCGTATAGATGGGAGATAGCGGGGTCGGCAGCGACGTGCGTACTTATAACGCGCTTCTGTTCTTTCTTTAATAATAATAAACTGGTGTAGGTAACTTTGATTAAATTAAATAACATAATAAAATGTAACATTACGTCTGTAAGCCCTGAAGGGGTAGGCAGGGGAGTGTGGTACACTCCCACCTTTCACCAGTTACGAGTACGTTTACGTCCCATGGAATAGGTAGTGAGTTTATTGCCATACCCCGGGCACCAATCCTGACTCCGAGTCACTATTTGAAATAATTCTAAATTAGAAAAATTCAATAGTACCCGACTTGCGATTTGAACTTAGGACGTGCTGTTCGGCAAAATAATTGAGTTTCAAATATATTATTTATTAACGGTTAAGTCATTATTGAAACTGCATTGGCAACTCGCATTCATGTTTAATAGGCACACAGACAGCATAGGCTGAAAATAATATTATGCACGTTTATTCCATTTTAACAACGCGCCACTTTAATTCAATTTTCATTTTTATTTACTAAATATCAGTTCCAAGATCGCTGATTCCATAGACATACTAAACTTGTTTTTATTTAAAGAACTGGTTGAATATACATAATTATTATATTTATGTGCGCATTGTTTACTAAAGATAAGTATTACTTTTTACGATGCCGATGGTAATATGGAATATATAATCATGAGTTGACCATAGGAAATTATAGTGTGTATCATAGTGTAATTTGTGATCAATATATGCGATAGTGTGTTAAACACTGGGTGCAGCACGTCCGTTGCGTTCGGCTGACAGAAGAGTAATGACGATGCGACCGACTACCCTCCAACTTGCATATTTTTTATTAGTGCACTTTTAATACTGACGTCGGACGATTTATTGTAATAATGTATTTGTATTATCAGTGACATTTATTACAGATATTAAAAAAAAGTATTTTTTCAATAACTATAATGACGTTTAGGATAACTAAGCTACATAAAAAAGAAATTATATAAAAAGTGTACGTAATATCATTAGTTTTGAAATTCACAAAGGCGGGGTACTAAGGATAATATTTTTGACAAATCACTTTATACAATATTGTACCTAAATGTGCGTAACTTTAAGGTTGAATTTCCGTTGCCCATTATACAAAACGGTGCATGCATATCAATGTCAATAAACATGGTTTGTAGTACTGGTATAGTAGCAGTCGGTCCTGTAGAGTTGCTCCGGTCTATGCGCAGAAATGGGAAATTCCAGGTCACAGATTAATGTGTATTTAGAGAAAGCAATACAAATCAACGCACAAGTAGTAGGGTAATATTTAAATATCGTCAACATATGAAATTGTAGTAATTATTGACGGTTGTATTGACTTGCCTATGATTAGAAATTATTCGATAACTTCATGTGGGCTATGAAGATTTCAGGTAATCCTATGTCATGACAGAAATTTAAAATAAACTCACCTTCTAAGTTATAGTCACTTAACATACAATAAAAGAGCGCAATGTATATTATATGTATGTATTCACATATAGCAGTAGTATACATTACGTTTTATTTGTTATCAAAATCCAGTTTTTAACAAATTCGTCGCTTTGACTATAAATTAATTATTAACCCTAACATATAGCTACAATGAATTTAATTTAGAAGCAAATGAAGTGATAAGATAGGAAAATTAAAAAAAGATATATTTAAACGAACAAACGTACAAATTGATAGCTATTTGCAATTACATTTATAATGATACTTTTCAATTATGTGTGTGGTTTTATCGCATTTTGTATTTGACAAAACGCCGTAAAATTAAAATTAAAATGTTTAACCATTATCTACTTGTTGGTTTGTTTTTTTTTTTATTTAAGAATCTTGTGTTGCCTGTATGTTCACTACTATATGTATATTGCAATATTTCGTCCTTCCAGCCAATTTCAATTACTTTTAATACAAGTTTACTTAAGTTAGAAATGTAGAAATAAAATTTTTACGAACCCCAGATGTAGACATAATTCAATACCTATTTTTTCATAACAAATTAATTTATATTTGCAGATATAGCTATTATTTTAGTTTTTATATCCGACACTAAACAAAAATAAAAATACAAATACTGCATGATTCAAGATTACGCTCTTACACACTTACGGTATGTATGTACCTACATGCATACTTTGTACGAACTGTGTTACATACATATATGTATGTATAAGTTGGAAGCACTGTAAACCATGAATATCGTATACTTGGCCAATGACACCTTACTACTACTATACTTATTACTTATATAGTTAATTAACAAATAAAATGCCTAATTATTAGTACTATCATTTTTACTAGACATTACAACATAAATGATGTATTGTAACAAGTTGTCACGTGATATTACCTTCGAGATGATTGTCAAAATTGTTGTAACTGGCACCTATTAGTATTAGTAAACTGCATCCAGCTATTTACGAAACATAAATGCACACGAACCTCGTCCGCACCTGTTTCTAAAAGCGCTCGTATTGAATGTACTGCTGCCATCGGTTAGCGCAGTTCAATTTAGTTCCGGAAGCGCCTAGTTAAGGGTGAGTGACGTCACGGGGCTGGCACTAGGTTGTTTGGCGCAAGTTGGGAGAGTTAGTATATTGTGATATCTGCAATTATCAAGGATATTTAAATTTTTGACTGACCCGTTGGTCCAGTGGTTAGTGAAATTGACTGTTCAGATGGAGGTTCGTGGGATCGATTTCCACTCAGATTAAATATTTGTGTGATGAATACAAGCATTTGTTCTATCACTGTGTATAATAAAAGTATTTGTATAAGTATTTTGTATATATGTGTATATATGATTTACCTACTTTGATCCTTACTTTGGGATCTAATGGCCGTGTGGAGATATCCCGAGATACTATTACTATTATTAAAGAAGTATTTCGGTAGCGCCGGCGGTGCGAAAAGTTGTGCCCTGCGATTTCCAACCCGCATGCCCAGCGTGGAGATTACGGGCATAAACCCCCTTTTGGGGAGACCTATGTCCAGCAGTGGGCTGATGATGATGATGATCTGCTACTACAATCACTACATATGTATGTCTGTCGTGGTCCTGTAAGCGAGACTGTTTCCCTATAAATACATTGAATATATACAAGTATACGGCACAACGGAATATATGTTTGTACGACAAACTTGAAACAGCCATGGTCAAGAACCGCAGCAATGAAAACGACTCCAAGAAGGAGACTGGGAGAGTGATATCAGCTGCAAAGAGGCTGTCACAAAACTGATTTTAAAAAGTTAAACATGTATTCGTAAAGTTAAGGATATGTATGGCTGCCTCGATGGTCGAGTGGTTGCAAGCGCGACTGCCGATCGGGAAGTCCTAGGTTCAAATCCCGGGTCGGGCATTATTGAATTTTTATAGTTTAGAATTTCCAGTAGTGACTCGGAGTCTGAATGTGTGCCCGGTGTTTCGGAATAGGCTCACCACCTATTCCATTGTAGGACTTAAACGTAACTGGTGAAACGCGGGGGTGTACTACGCTCATCTGCCCTCCCCTTCGGGGATTACAAGTGTGATGCTACGTTTATTTAAGGATATGTACCTTTATTAATCATATTATATCTTATCTGTACAATAATAATGGCCAGTATTTTTATGTCAGGATTTCGAATCGCATCACGGACACCATTTGCTAAATGTTTTTCCTAATAGATGATCCAACTCAAACATTCCACTCATAGAAAATACAAGTAAGTACACCTTGCCATTACAAGCATGTTAAAATAACAGCATTGAAAATTGCATTACCGATGTCTTATGCATCTGCCTACTATCTTGACCAAATAGGTCCAACATTAGCTGATAATGGCATCAAAAGTCAACAAGCCTTTGTTTATGCGAATAGTGATTGATGTAGACAGTACATATCAGATCTGTAACGAGAGCAATATTTATCACCTTGTACTCGCTGCCTACCCCATAAATGACCTGACGTGGTGATCCTATAATAATATTATTTCCGCATGGTTATCCATCAAACAGTATGTATATGTAGAGTTCTGGTAAATATTACGTAGAAAATCAATTTATACGTTTACCTCGCGGTCTCCGGCGCACCGCTAATTACTATAATTACGTTTATAATTAATATGTAATTACACATGTAATTTGTTGTCATCATACAAATATAGATAGAACAATTTTATCACCCATACTAGGTGGCACGGAAATGCAATAAAGCAAATTATTTTAATCGTCATTCTACATTGTTCTTGTTCCTCTATGAATAGTGCAAATATTATTAATGTGTTATATAATTTTTAATATATGTGCTAATGTACAGGGGATGTTTTAGATATAAGCAAACAAATTTATAATATGTAAATATATGAAACATCCCATTACTTCCAGCTCATTCGTAAGATTAGACGGAATAAATAGAAACAATGGTTTAAATGCTTTTATGTGCATATAGTCTATAAAAATCTTCCTATGTTTACATTGAATATAATATTAGAAGACAAACATCATAAACTACCTCAAGAAATAACCGTGACAGTTATGAATAATATTATAACAAAAACCCCTACCCCTGTTTCTAGTCACTATATAATTGAGAATATTTCTCTACATCTGTATAAAATTTGAGATTATCTATTCTAATACACGGCTTAGGACATATAAGGTATTGATAAACCAGCCTGGCAGGATTTAAGCCACCCTGCGAACCTTAAATTTGGTATTGTTGCGGTATTTATCCATTAAATAACAAAATTGTTTTATCTGAAATATCGGACAAAACTACCGACTTAACCCTCTTCATTGTGAGAGGAAACCTGTAATTAAAAACGGAAGAATAAGAAAGGGTTGATGATGATAATGCTTATCTATAATATGTTCCACGAGCTAGGGCAAATGATATGATAAACATAGACATATGAAAAAACATAGCTTGCCGTTGGAGAGGCCTATGCCCAGCAGTGGACAATGACAGGCTGATAGTGTGTGTGTATAAACTTAAAGGAAGAATTAAGGTCTAGCTGCATTAACATACGTAAGTATATGTATACGGTGAAAAATAGTGGCAAATTTTAAACGGAAATTAATTGAAAAATATTGGATAGCTAATTGGTCTCAGGAAAATATTAAGTGCACAAGGAAAATAAATGAAATATGTATGAGGAAAAATAAATTAAATTCAATATTCCTATGGATACTAAAACTAATGGTATTATTCTAAATCATCGTAATCATCATTCTCTCTCAAACAAAGCACATAGAATAATTACTATTAAATTAATAACTATTAAAAATAAAAAAGTGTGACGTCATCAACACATGTATAAAACAACAGCTAAAAATAAATGGCCCACAAATAAGTTTAAGTATATAAAACAAGCGAGCATTCAAGTCGTTCAAATCTAGTTAGTAACATTCAGTTACTTTATAGTAAGTACATAACCATCATTGAAACTGCATTGAAACTTCAGGTTAGTGTCAGTCCTAATGTCATTGACGTACTGTTTTGACATTGACAAGTAACTTTTAATAGGTACCCCATAACCCTTCATTCAGCCTATAATACTCAACGTACCTACATAGCTACTCAACGGCAAACATACATGACGTATTGAAGAATCCTTTACCTTAAATGTTCCTAAATACATTTTGATTTTTCCTGTTACAAATATAATATAACATTTAAAAACATTACCCGTTTAAATTTTTGCTTAATGAATGTCAAGCGTTTAACGGTTGTTAGTGTCATCAGCTGTCAAATACATATTTTTTTTATATTATTGTGAAGAAGCCAGACACACGATAGGAAATAAATCTATTTTAATGGACATTTTATGTGGACAAGTATGGGGTCCAAAAATTGTTGACAGTTGAAAAGTAACCAATAGGAAGTTGTTATTGAGAGATATGTAGGATTGTGAATAGGAGTCCGTGTACAGCAATTTAAATTAAGTTTAATTACGGGAATAAACCCCCTTTTTCGGAGACCTATGTCCAGCAATGGACTGAGATAGGCTGATGATGAGGATGATGATGATGACCCCATGCTGAGGTATATTGATTTTAATAAGACTACTTAGCGTTATTTAATTTTTAATATAATATATTGTTGTGCACGAATTACAAAACGGATAATATTATAATAATTATTTAATCTACAAATTTATGCATAACGATTAGTTTTTATAGATATACGAATGAGATATAGTAGGTATAGTTATAGCATTATTGCATATAGCAACATTTTTACATTTTGTAATGTTTTTTTAACAAATTGCTGACATTTTAATGAATTTAACAAAATTTGTTGTTTCTGAAAGCTTATCACGCAAATCGTTTTTTTGTTATCAGCCATCGATAACAGCGATTAAAACAGAAAGTAAATTAATAATCTCAATTATTAGTAATTGAGATAATTTGTTCTTTTCTTTTAATTACTTTGTTTAGATTTAACAAATTGTCTTCTATTTTTTTTCACGGCAAATTACTTTGAAGCCAGATTTACTACTGTTATAAAAAAATAAAACTATTCAATGAATTTAAAAATAGGAATGCTGTACTAACATTTAAATCTCTTGTTGTTTATAAGAATTGCGCGTTGGTAATGAAATTTATTTTTGTGTTTGTTATTATGTAAAAATATTAAATTAGAATCCAAGCTGTCAAAAACATGTCATGCACAATTGCATCTAATACTTCACCAGTTTTATTAGTTTCAGTATTTTTTCCTTCACCAGTAAGTAATGTACACCTGTATCTAGTTCTTTTTCCCTTTGTATATTACTAAAAATTATTTTTATTAAATGTTTTTCCAGATCAATTTTCTTTTTTTTGAACATATTATATATAAAGCAGGCAAGACTTTCATTAAACAAGTTTCGTTATAACTCACCATCGCTCGAATTAACGTTGCCGTCGGTAGTTCGCTCGTCCTCACCGCCAACAAGGTTGCGTATACTGAAGGCGCTAGTCTTCTTCGTCACCTCTGCAGTCACCGTTACCTCTTGACCGTTCACCTCTTCTCTATTAACCCCTTGCACCACACCCTCGACCTCTCGCCGAGTCGTCAAGTCCATTTTCAAAATCACTAGCGATGTCCGTTACCGGTGTTGCAGTCCGTTTCACTGTTGTCATTTTCAAATCACGCCGCCCATTATCGAACGTTCCAAATTCAAACTGATCATGTCGAATTCCGGTCACAGATTAAATTAAAATTGACGTTTGTTTTTTTTTAATTTTGCAGTTTTTGTGCAAGTATCGATTTACGTTTTGCGAATTTTGTGTATTTTTAAACACAGTTCTGATGGAAACAATCCAGGTAGCTTACAGTAGCACTAATGATTTATAACTGTTTGTTTGAAGATGTAGTTGGGAGACACGTGACAGTTTAGCTAGCGGGTCGCGATATTCGCGATGTCGCCGCAACGCGCGCTAACTCCGCGGTAGCGATCGCGACTGGTCCTCTTTCCTCCTGCGACTTCGTAACGCGCGTCCCTCCCTACGCCCTCCGGTCCAAACCCCGCCCACTCACACTCGATCACTACTTTTACGACTCGATTTACGATCTCGACGACTTTTTAGTCGTCAATTACTCTTGTGCGATTTTTTCACGCGATCGATTTGCTTTAATGAGCTGTAATTGCGTTTATCGATACGCGATTACGGTAACTGCATTGAGGTTTTTCCTACACGACGGTAGAGGGCGACTTTATTTCATACACACAGAATTAACCATGTTGAACTCTGATTTAATAATTAGAAATTGTCCACAATTCATGGGGTATAAAATAAAGTTTTTTCTTTAAATAATTCTCTATAAATAAAGTAGTCAATAATTCGAGAATCTGCCTTTTATTCTAATGATTTCTCTTTTTAATTCTGTGTTTCTCTGGTTTTACTTATAATAAGCGTTAAGATCATTAATACTTGAATCGATTACTTCACTGACATGAAAAAAGAAAATATTTCCTTTTTGCTATTTCACAAAAGATTATAATAATTATGATTGTCTTTCTTAATCTCTTGAAATATGTAGATCTAGTAAAACAATTTAGAAACAGAAAATATATCTATCTATTATTATCATTTAATATTTTAATTAAAATATCATTACTACTCGATATCCAAGCGTTTATATATGTATGTATGTCTTACCCCAAACTAACTTGTTAGTGTTGCATCCTAGTGCAGTAAGTACACACTGAGAGAAGACACGAACTACATACATACATATATCTCCCTCACTGGTCCTGATATATGTGTGTTTAATCTTCACACCTCTTTGAGCTTAAAGCTCGTCACAGCAAGCTGTAATATACATATATTATAGCACGGCGTTTCACCATTTATTCCGATATTTTCTATACTGTGCTATAATATAAAGCAAGTCATATCTCGACATAGCAAATCATACCTATTATTGCGCAGATAGTGACCGTAAAATATATATTGTAGTATAGTTACCGTCTGAGGTAGGTTTGCTATACCTAATACTCATATATACCTATAATAGCATAGTATATTATACCGCTGTCTGCGATGCCCTTAAATCTTATTGTCCATACGCTCCAGAGACTTAATACCGGGCCGGAGAACCCATTGAGATACGAGTAGCTCTTGAGCTGATACTGCAATTGAATGTGAATATTTGTTGGTCAAGACTAGGGTCGAATATTCAGGATGTGTTGCAACATTTTCGGTTTTAAATTAATATGGTGATATATTATTCAGAAATGTCTGTGTATTTGTGTATTTATTGTTATTTTCCTTCTTATCTATCTAAGATTCAGATTTCAGAAAGATTTGTAGAGTACTTTTTTTTCTATCTATAGAATAAGTATTCTATTTTTTTCCTTTCAAATCTTTTATCATTCCACTCTTGGAATATAGGTCTTCTATCAAAATGAGAGATTTAAGGTATGTGAATAAGTATGTGAATCCATATATAGTTACTTTTTTCTATCTATTTCCTTACGAACCTGAAATTTCCAGTAGTAGCGCCGTGCTCACTGTGTATAGGAACAGGCGCAACCCCTATTTATATATATAGATATCGCGCATAAGATGATCAAGTGGTCAATGGTCAGGTGCGTATTGGCGGACCTCACTCGCCTTAGAAAACTTGGAGAGCTTTAAGGTATGTCGTTTACTTTGCCATGTTTTCCTTCATAGTTGCAAGTGATAAATAGTGTTAAAAACGTTCATATTTTTGTAGTGTATGTCATGATTTGAACACGGGTCCCAGAAATGGACGCCTGAATGTCAGTAGCTAATTATTTCTCTGCTATAAATGTTTGCACATATTAACAAATACAGCATGAAAAGTGAACACTTGACGATAAAATTAATATGTATAGTTTACAATGCGTTTTCGAAGATACCATTTACTTCGTATTTGAGTAAAATTTATTTTATTTGAACGTAATATTGGCGTGACATAACGTGGAAGTGTACTTTTGCGTATTTCTTCGGGGATTACAGGCGTGATGTTACGTTTATAGGCAATATTGGGAAATCTACAAAGTGGCAACCCTAAATACTTCATATATAAAGAAATAGTTACAATTTCTAGATTTTCTAGCGGTGTGCCAGTAAATTCTAGTTAGTGTTAAATCTATGTTTGCTCGTAACTTTGATAAATTTATAAACTAGACGCATTTGTATAAATTTAACTCTATGTAAGAGGCTGCCTACCCTGTTATATAAATCACTAGTAATTATAGGTAATAGAGATATTACTAATATTCTTATATATAGGTTGTAACTAAATAATTTTGTATAATATTTATTATATAATAATTTCTTTAAATTAAATTAATTATTAAGAGTAATAAATAAGTAAATGCCTATGAATGACTTGTACCTAGATTCTCAGTTATCAACTATATCATCGAGGTCGCTTTATAATCTCATGGTCAGAATGGTCTCAACTAAGAATCAGAAGATAAATATATAATGAAATTAGTTATCAATTTATTGACATGATTAAATTATTCAGTTATATTTCGATCAATACGCTGTCTTAAGTTTATGTACAATAAAGGGCGCGAAGGTGCTCATTAGGGGAAGCCTATGTATGTCGAGAAGAAGACTGAGATAGGCGTATGATGTTTTAATGATGTTGAGCCTAATGGCCTCTACGGCCTCACCGGGGCTTAGTGGCTAGCCCAAATGGCTCCATCTGGGACATGACACATGACAATAAGGTGCGTTATGTAGCGACGTAGAGCACGGTCGGCACTTGGTACACTTAATACTTGTCGCTATCTATTTCAGGCTTTTAGAGAGCTATATAACCCTTTAAAATTAACAAAAGTTATTTCATAAAATTACCAACTGAAGTGTCGGCCGCCACTCCATATTATGCGTTGATAGAGCTGTGTTAGAGATATTATATTATAATTTGAACACCGAGAAACCAGTTACGTTTGGACGAGCTTATTTATTGCTACTCTACATAATGATATAGAGCTAAATTTACCTAGAAATTATATACTTCTCTATCAAAAATATTTAACTCTATTACATTATAAAAACAATAGGAAACGACAAAATCAAAACATTTGCTTCATGGACTGATTCATTATTACCATAATAACCGTTTGTAGATTTTCAGTTCTAAATACGGATCTTTTCTTAGAATAAGAAGGATTGACATCATCGATTATCACGCTGATTAGGTAGGTACCAGTCGCCAAACTCTACATTAATTGCCGAACTTTACCAATAAAACTCTATTATGTTAAAGTTTCCTTGTGATATATTTCTCCGAGTTTATTATCTTTAACGTTAATAACGTATATAATTTCTTATAGTTGCCAGGTTGCTAACTAAAAGACGAAAGTTATTACTGCTTTTTCAAACAATCACCTTTATCATAAATTTAATCAATTTGAACTCTATTAAAGTATCCAAACAAAAGAAACAAACGGCAAAATTTAAAACAAATGACTAAATTATATCAACTGAGATCAAACTTAGCTCTCTTATAAGGAACTGAACGATCAATTCTCATTTCTCCCTTCACTCTTAAAGGTGGTATAAAAACATTATTTATAGTCCGTCCATCTGTTCATCGGCCATGTGTTTTATTTGGTTGACAGGTGACTTATATCTTGAAAGTGTAAAAACTTGGAACCACGGGAGAGAAATGCAGAAAGGGTATCAGCGGACATCGGGATAATATTCTGAAAATATAAATAATAAAAACGTAATCGAGCTCCCAAGTGGATCTCTTGCGACTTACTTTCTTGCTATTTTATCAACCATACAGCATTTAACGAAGTTGTAAAAATAGTCTTATGAATAAATAGATATAGTCTCCTTGCTTATATTTATATGAGTGTTATAATGATATAGTGTTCATGTTAATTATAGCTAATACGCTTCTATTGCGTACCTCCTCGGGGATTATAGGCGTGATATTGCCTTTGCTTATAGTTAATTCCTCATTTGATAATTCTCTATAGAAAAAGTTTAAAATTTGTATGAGATCATGAGGTCATAGGAGAAAGATCATACGTTCAAGGAAATATTTTGGTATTAGTGGTAAATCGGTAACGGGAGCGTAGGTCGTGGTACTGTGAGGTGGTCGGCCGACCTGAAGAGGACAGCAGAGTAACCAGCTTTCGAAAGACCCAGGACCGCGTTTAGTGGCGCCTATTGGGTGAGGTCTATGTCCAACAATGGAGGTCCAAAGACTGAGGGATGGATAGAGTTGATTAACATTATTTTTACATTGTTGTATTTAAATGAAGCAAGCTCATCTAGCTAAACCAATATTTTTGTGCGTAATCTATTTATTTAAATACTTTAAAACATACTTAAGGTACTTTAAAACATATTTAAAACAAAGCACGGAAATAATTTATTAACGATATAAACTTTTCTTTCCTTGAGAGACCGATCTCTATCGGCAATCAACTTCGCTACATATTATACGCATACCACAGTTTTTGCGCTTGAATAAAAAAAAAAGTATATGACCGTATTACACATTGACATGCAGTTAACCTTTTTAGTAACGTAATGTGTAGTAACCCTTCAGTAAGTTTTTTAACTACCACAATAGAATGTACCACGCGAAGGTAGAGACACATGTCTAGAGATGTACCACGCAACTGCTGATCTTATCTGTACTGTTAAATAGCAACTTGCATTGTTTATAACGATATATTGCTTTCTATAGAAGATATAATCAAAATTTTAAAAGCAGTTACGACCGATTCCTTACTCTATCTGTTTCACCAACCATTTAACATCAAACCGCCGCCTCTACGCCGGTACATTGCGTTTGCATAATAAAAACTTCAATTGCTCCGTCTTCATTCGCAACCCACAAAGTCTATTTACTAGCAGTAATTAACAAATCAAAGCGCGTTTATTACATATCAACAAATATTTGTGGAGCAACGGAGCGCACGATACACCGCCGTTCGCCGGCGCGCACAAAGAAACCTTACCAGCAGGGCGCCGGCCTCAATTATACCGGAGACCCGGACTGATTCTATTTGTATGGTAATTCACTCATTACCACAAACAAAAAGGGTTGGAGGGTTAAAATCTTCCAATTTATGGTTCGCTCGGAAAAAGTGAGCTGAGAAAGGGTTAATGAAATTCGATTGGGCGGTCGCGGTGTGTTTTTGGAGCTTATTAGTTCTTAGTGGACTTGTTATGTGCCATGGGCATTCGTCTCCATGTTTATTTATTGAAGTAGCATATATTGCTATCGGGTCTAATTATAAATTTTGTTTCGTACATCTAATGAAAATCGGTGGAGAAAGTTTTTGTTGATTGTGTAAGTATTTGTGTTGCTATTGACGTAAATTTATTGATTATATTCACAGGCACGCTGTTCCATCAACTATAAAATGATATCTTCAACTCAGACAGTGCCTACACTTCTTTGATGTTGCAGCTGTTTGTATGCATTGACAACTCACCATCAGGTTAGTAATGTCTTACTGATAATTAAAATGTCCGTACAAATTCCCTAAAGAATCTGTGCGAGATTGCGAAATTAGTAAATACAAGTGTAATCAAATACTTCTCTACTTCCGTTCCGTGAGGCTGATAACAGCTAGTCTTTTGTAATTTTTCATTAACGGATGGATTTATCTATGTATATTTGTTCCTAAATTTCTCTATACCAATTTGCGACTTTACATACATAGGCACGGGCACTATATTACGTAAATAATAAATGGTTTAACTTTCACGGTATGGGTTAATTAGTTTGAACTTTGATATGCCTTCTAATTATTCCGTTTTAATAAATTGAGAGTATGTAACGTACCGACATTTACGACTAAGGAGACTAAGACGAGAACGCTATTTAAGGCCTACATATATATTAATCGTTTTAGCCGCGAACGTGCAAAATGTGGAATGAACTTCCTACTGAGCTATTCACGGAGTGTAATGATACGGGGTTCTTCAAGAAAGGTCTGAAATGAGCTCTTTTTCAAAGCGTTGGCATCTCCCGTGGTATTCAACATTATGACCCGTTAATTAAAACGTAAATACGTAAAACAAAGTAAACTTCATATTTTACGCATTTTTGTGTATTTTTGTCATAGCTTTGTTAACCTTACCTCATAAATAAACCGAATTTAATTTAGACTAATCAGCTAATTGATTTAATATGAACACTAATAAAGTACCTCGATTACAAATAAATAGCCTCGTATACTTCTTTAAAATAAACCTTAAGATCACCCACGTAATCTCGAAAGGGGTAGGCAGGGGAGTGTAGTACATTCCCACATTTCGCCAGTTATTTACGTCTACCATGGAATATATAATATGCTTGTGCAGTACATGGGGCACAGACCCGAACTCCAGACCACTAATAGAAATTTCTTCTAGAAAATCTTATTTAGAATGATCCAATAACCCAAAAGCCGGGAATCGAACCCAGGACCTCTCGATCAGCAGTCGCGTTGCAACCACTCAACCAACGCAGGCAATAAAGGTTTATAATCTCTTTTATATAGACTATATTGTACAACATACACATACATATATACATCTCTCGTTTATTGGTAACTGCATTACGTTTTTTCCGTAACGAGATGGCTTGAATAAGACGAGCACAGAAGCGGTATTTTTTATCGCCGTAAATTAAATATGAGGTCGGCGCAAGTGATGTGCCGGTGTTCCATCTACAGCAACACAAATAACTAGATGTACACGAAAATCGTGTTTAATACAATATACAACTCATCATTTACATTTTGTTAGTTACGGACACATCTAGGGCTGGCACGTTCGTGAAACATATTTAAATAATATGAGTGGTGTAAATATGGTAATTTAATGTATTGCTGTATTGTTAACGGAATTACAAAATGTGTTTTTACTGTCAAAAAGAATTGACAGTTATTATATTTTGCGATATTAATAAATTTTAAAGAAAAATTGTCGGCTCTAATATTTATTAACAGATCCCTACCTAATTGTTCGCATTTTAAACAAAATCTATTAAATTCTACGTCTAAAATATGAACTATGATACACTTGGTGTTTTCTGTCAACTCCATAAAATACCTTGCGTGATAGTATAATTATTCACAAAAATTTACGTAAGGGGGTTACGTAATAGTATAAATTGTTAATGTATTCGATAGAAAATGTTATAATATAATAATAATATTTGTAGCACGTGTGACAGCCCTAGCAAACGAGAACAAAGGGGCCGTCCCATCCTACCGTTGTTTGATCAGGGAGATGCAAACTGTTGAATCAATAAATAGATTAGTAGCCGAATCTTACTTTGTAACCGATACGCCGGCGGTACTGAGCTATTGGGGTTACGTGGTTGAAACGACAATCATTATAATTATGTATATTTTATATATACATATGTACATGTATATTAGAGTCAATAAAAAGTATATGTGGACAAATTGACAGCAACTATATGTATTTTCGATTTAAACATGTATATATTATAACAAAGAAAAATATATACCCCTCAGGCTAGTTGGAGTGACGATATATGAAGTGGCTAGCAACGGTTGGTTGCGAAGAGC
>DWDT01001005.1:0-17444 GCA_018245595.1 Microceris scylla | reverse complement strand
GAGTGGTTGCTAGCGCGACTGCCGATCAGGAGGTCCTGGGGTTCAAATCCCAGGTCGGGTAAAAAACTATTGGATTTTTATAATTTAGAATTTCTAGTAGTTTGGATCCGTACCTGGTGTATGGCAATAGGCTCACCACCTATTCCAAGGGACGTAAACGAAATATGGAGTGTTCTACACTCCTCTGTCTACCCCTTCGCGGATTACAGGCGTTATGTTACGCATGATGTTAAGGACTACTAGTTACCCGTAAGGCCACTAGTTTTGATTTGACTATTATTTTTCTTCTAGTATTTATTGAAATATTATGGCTATTGAGCCGTATATATAAAAATTGTAGATGTTATTATTTGTTATTTCTTCTTATCAAGTTTGACTATCATCTGTCTTGCGCACGACGGAAGCCCGTCTCAACTTTTTCGTTCTCTCGTACCCGAATCCTTCTGTTAATCCTTGTAATTAACAATGGGATTATTGTTGTCGTCGCAAGAAGTTCCTTATACGAATTATATAGATGAACCCTTAAGCCGGAATAATAATAGTTACAAATTTGAATAACAGTAGTTACAAATTCCGTCAGTTCATTTTCTCCTCGTCAACTTTAATAGAAATTATGTGTTTCCTGATATGAATATGGGATTTTTTTTCTACCAACTTTGTACGAATGCTCTATGTTCCACAAATAAATAAATACGTAGCCAAAATAAGACAAAAATGTATTGCGGTCCTGGTATCAATTTTTGTTTTTGGAAGAATGTGTAACGCGATGAAAACGGTTTTATCAACCGTAAAATATGCGTAAATAAAGTTACATTCGTTGCACTTTATCATTCTCTGAACTTTGTTCAAAATAAATTGTATTCACTATTCATCTTTATCAATCTATTGTTGAAAAAAACATATAAAAGCAATTAAAAAACAAGTATGAACTGATATACACGTTTATCTTTCGTCAACTGTTTAACATGTCGTTGTTTTCCGTCACGTTGTCCTGTTTCGTCGGCAGTAGATATCTATGGACAGCACCGGCCACTTGTGACTACTATCTGCTCCAAAAAATATCCAACAGGGACTCATATAATTACGAAGAACCTAGAAGAAGTAATTTTCTTTGTAACGTCTGTGGAATCGTGTTTAATGCAGATGCATACAGCGTCACGTCACCTTTTAATACTGTGTGAATTGGCGACACTGTATTAAGTAAATCCGACGATCCATTAAACTGGTTAATGAACCCACTCGAAGCTTTAATTTGTCTCATTAGTCTGTGAGACGGTGCAAGTAGGCAGGCGGTCTTAATAACCTCGGTGGGCGGAGGCCATTTTTATTTTTCTGTAATTCTATACAATATTCGAATGCCTGCCAGTCTCCCCTTGCCGGTCCATGAGAAATATCTTTGTAATACTAGGAATATGTTCTGATATACTTACCAGCTTTTATAAGGGTAACACCCTAACAATATCAGTAGACTGCTGTGTTTGTTTTCAATGTTTTCAAATGTTTTTCCTTGTGTTAACGAATTATGTGTATTCTACTGACATATTTTCCCGATGGAAACCTAATCTGAAATACCCAGCGTGTAGCATTGTTGTTTTTCCAAATATTTTATAATTCGACTGTTATGTGTTGGAGTGAAATATGAGTCTTTTTTATATTAGGCCTACCCAGGCCTTTGCTACTAGTACCCACTAGTAGCAAACGGCTTCGGTGTTACGAAAACATAAACATTACCCGTATAATCTTTTATATTTGACCCTTTAAGGGATTGACATAACAATAGAATTCACGTCCTTTCTTAATGGTCGAGCTATTTCCATATTGAATTTGTGTTTTGAGATGGAAACATAAACACATATATGTACATATTTTGTGTATATCAAAGTAAATACTTTATATCACCATGAAATATATCGTGGATCCCTATTCCATAAAACGTAAGACGTAACTAGTGAAACGTAGGACTGTAGTAACTACACTTCTCTACCTACCCCTTCGGGGATTACATGTGTCATGTTTGTTACGTTTGGATATTTTATAAAGCTGAAAAATATTCACACGCTAACACAAACATATATGACCTCAATCCGTTCGTAATACAATACGTCGGTATCTAACACGGTACCTCCATCAGTCAAAACAATTAATCATTCTTGCACCTGGCCGCGAGTAATGGAAACGAAACAAAGGATCGCTGCAGTGCGGCTGACGACTGCAATCGAATTATAGCGGAAGGTAAAGACGATGTTGCGAGCGGAGAAATGATAAAATGCTGAGCGAAATTCGAATGTTATTCTACCGGAGGGCAGAAGCTTTCAAGGTATCCGATTACGGAGGACAGAGAAATTTATGGATGTACGAAAGATCGTATTTTGTGCAAATGATAAAGTATCAAGGAATAAATATATTGGGTAATACATAACCGAAGCCTGATCGACGTTTTTGTTTGGGCAGGTGTGGAAAAGAGAATTGTGGAGAAAAGATTTGAGAGAGTTCAGGCAGCTCGAAATATGCTAAAGTAGCAAACCTAGTACGTAGACCAGATGTTAATCTGCCAAAATTTGTATCCAATCACAAGCAGCTTCAAGTTATAACTTTTGTCTCTCACAAGGGCTCTGGCTGCCTTTTGGAAGTACGAATATATCTCTGCACCTAACACCGCCTTTTGGAATACCTGTAGTGCTCGTGGTAGTGTTAGTGGTGATGCCGGTGTTAAAGGAATATGTGTATTTCTATTAATAATACCTTTAATCCATTTTTTAGATGAAGCTTAACAATTTCTATAATTTTAGCGAACACTCTGTTTGTTTACATTACTTTTATGGGCCCTAATGACATGTTATCACTAACTTGTCATAATAAATTATCACTTACTGTCATCTCATCGTGATTAGATGCGAAGTAGATATCAACATTGCACTTGGCAGCACGATGATGTACACGTCCGTTGGTCGTTTATTTCCGCAAACAAAGCATAAACAAAACAATCGAGAGTAATATTTATACATTATCAAAGAGCAAAATGTTATAAGTTATTGAAAACAACATATTCAAGAAAACCTTGGAATACGTGCGGAAGATCGTAATCAGAAACGATATTTTTTTGCAGTAGGATATGTTTTTTTTGTAATAGTAATACATTTATATGCAACAATTAACGATATAGGTATTCAATGTTTGCTGCAGATCCAATTTTAATAAGACTGATGTCAGTATCATGTAAGACAGTCTCACTCGGATCTCTCTCGTGCGTCTAATGTTTCGTTCTATACACATTTCCAATAGTCACTGATATTTCAGCGACAAGTGATGCTATAAACACAATGACAGTCAACGGCCTTGTCTATTCAATTACATATTTTACTTCATCCGCTTAGAAATTGTCTCGTTGTGCTGAAGTAATTGTTCATTATTTATACTGGGCTGATGCACAAGTTTGAGGTCGGACCACCACGACAGCGTATACAGTGCACGTATAGACTTATGTATGTATACACAATGACTGTCTTCCGTTTTATACTTTGTTTATAATTAGTGACGACCGTAAGTTCGGTTTCGGCCATTTTCGGCCAAGAAATCTAGTTTCGGCCGTAGTTTCGGTTTCGGCCAAAAAATGGCTGAACCTTTGAACCGCGCCGGAACTCGAGTGTTCGTGAATTATCGTGCGCCGTACGACGAACTACGCGGCATAGGCATTCGGCTATATAGCATGAATATTTTTAAATCGCAATAAATACATGTCACAATAAATGAATGTCCCGAATTTTGTAAATCCGGAACACATGGCAAATCCATGTTTATAATGACGCTCAGAATTGCTCCGCAATTCCGACCACTGTTCATAACGTAAGAGAATTAACTCTATTTAACTGTCTGTATAAATGGAATATGCAAATAAATGTGTAAGAATTTTTGTGATCGTAAAGCATACTATGCTTCTCACTATGAGTCGTGCAACATTTAAAATACACTAGATTTGAGTATACAATAGAAATTTTATACATGTAGGAATGTCTAAGGAAGTTACGGTTTCGATCTCGGCCGAAACTGAGAGCGAGGCCGAAAGTTCGATTTCGGTTTTTGTTTGGGCTAAAATAAACCTGTTTCGGTCGGACACTATTTATTATATTTTCGTCTGTGGTATGACACATCACTGCCTCTTTGGTCTAGTGGTTGCAAGCGCCACTGTTGAGCTAAAGGTTGTCGTTGGTCAAGTCCTTAATACTAACCAAGTTGGTTCGATTCTGAGATCGGGCACAGTATTCATGTGCTTTTGGAACTTGAATTTCACATATAGGACATTTATACATCACTGGTGTAAAAGTAGGAGTACTACACACTGCCTACTCCTTCGCGTAAATGCAGACCTGCTATTATGTTGTGTTGTGTATGACAAGTTCATCGGCAAAACAGCGCTTCTGTTAATATCGAAGGCCAGTCGTCTAACGCATCCTGTACATAAAGACGTTAATGCGTACAACGGTCGATTAATGCATAACAGCGCCGCTATGTGCGACTTTGATCATGATCTAACCTAAAATAGCCTTGACATTAATAAACTATGAAGACTTTATCTATTCTCCACTCAAACAAACTGAATGTTCTTTGTATTGATGGTGCTTTTGTTGAATAAGACATGGGATGATGGGTGTTTCATAATACAAAACTATTTGCATTTCAATTTAATTTGCTTTAACGTAATCGCTGGAATTGGAATTAGATTTAAACGTATAAATTTATTCTTGTTTGACGCTATTTTGCCTAAAAGAATATCGGTACGGATATTTTTGTATATTTGGCAAAACATTCGATCACAAAGAAGGCTGACGAAATACAAATTATCATTTAAAAATCCCCATCGGGAACCAGTTGTATTTATTTGCCTAATACATCAGTGTAGAGCAGATTGCCTAAATGTAAAGAAAAAAGTTATGGTTCAACGGCCGATTTGAGTCAGCTGTTCCCCGAAATCCCCAGAGAAAGTGCGTCACTGTAACTAATGGGCACGATTGTTTTATCTTTTTGTACGAGGAAGCTTAGAACGCCATCGCTGCGGCTGACCAAATAAGAAACTGACACGCTAATAGGCGTGAGTCATGACGAGAACTTATGTTCTGGTTGATATGATCAAAGCTGACGTTTTTTTTTGCTCCACAATCAGTTGTCTTAACTACGAAGTGTACTCCGCAATAGTTTAAATCATTTAGAAATTAATTCCCTTACAGATTCTGACTAATTGTATGTCATTAGCTACATTTTGATCAATCAAGATGATAATGAATGTAATTAAAATATAATGCGCCCAATACCTAAAATAGTTTATTGATGTTCGACAGTAAAATTACTACGATAAATACTTCAATTATTTGATTTTCCTTTTCTCATTGGAATCGATATTTTAACGAATAAATTAGCAATTTGAACAGATTTAGCAATTAAACTTAAAAATCAATGATTTATTTATTCTGACGTAATTCGGTACTTTTAATTTCATTCAATATTCAACCCTATATTCCATATATTCACTAGAGTCATTACGTGCCATTATTCTATGCAAATGTGATTGCGGCAGCCTATCAACTGCACATTACCCATCGTAACAAAGAACTGCAAAGCAATGAAAGAGTTCAACGTAAATATAATGGAAAAAGGTCCTGCTGTAACGACCGAAACAATTTATAAGGATTTCGTTCAATTGCTACAGGAATTGAAGAAATGTACGATACAGCTAACTTCGTTCTGTTTTGAATGAATCTTATCTAATTTGTTACGCTTCGTGAAGTATCGAAAGGTCATTGATATTCAAGTGATAAATCTGTTTAAAGATAGAGAAGAACAAGGCGTGAAAGATTGATCGACTATAAAATTTAAATCGATAATTTTAAGGCCGTCTCAAAAAATTTTAGTAATCTTGTTTCGTATATTTATTTCCTTACTAAAGTGTTATGAAAAGAAACGTATTATTAGAAAAGAAATCAAACGAAAAGCTTAAAAAGGTTCACATACGAAGCTAAGACAGAGATGTGACCGCATGCTCAAAGGAAAATAGCCCAGGGTGCTATAGATTATCGGGTCGAGATAGGGTCGACGTAATGTGGCAAGCCAATCAGAGAGACGACAGAGGCATAGTTGAGATTGTGGGAAAGTTTAGGATTAGCGGGAAAAATGTGAGCTTTGATCGTGTACGACATAGTCCATGGGAAATCTGGAATCTACAAAGTAAAGAGACCATGATTTACCGCAAGATAAGTATTGGCTTTTAGGTTTCAGCATTGTCTTTGAAATAGCGTTTTTTCGATCGGAACGATAGAGATAGAAACGTTAAACGTATGATGTAAATATGAAAGATCCGTTTATAACAACAATTTTGCACAAAAAAAATGGTAGTTTATAGTTATTTCCAATCTATTTTTTTAATATAATATATCAAATGTATTAGGCTTGATGTTAAAACGAAGACAACAACATCTCAACAAAGTTAAACCACGAGTAGAACAGAACGAATTCAGCAAATGTATTACAAGAGGCCTTCCAAGTCGTCTTTGTGCTGGTCAGTGCACTGCCCTCGCAAGATCAATCGCGGCTTTAAGTCAAGCCGAGTGCTTCGAATTTAAAACAATCATTAATGGCATCGGCCGGCTGCCTCTCGAGAGCTTATCTTACAGGTGTGCATCTTTTAACAAGTGTAGAAACTAAAGATACTTTCTCACAAATTATTTTATTATGCTTTGCTTTATCGGCATACATGTTATATGTCAGAAAGGTATCTTTATAAAATTTGCTTTAAGGATTATTTTTATTAAACATACCTACAATTTTTTCCTGTTGAAGAGCGGCTATTATGTCGATAATAGCCTTATCTTAAACAGGAAGTTGGAGTACAAAATCTGTTCTCTTGTCGAATTACAATCAAAACGCTCAACATCAAAAATCCTAATGTGATTTAATGCCGCAGTCGAACCGAAAAATATTTTTAAACGTTCACGAAGAAACGTGTAAACAAAGAGAGTTCTCTTATTATTATTCACGTAACGATGAATGACTACATAACTTTACGCTACTCAGGTTTATTTATAACCGGAGTATAACTCTCCCACTGTGAATTTGTTTTGCGACGCCCTTCAGTACGATTTCACGTCTCTATCACCCCTGGGCTTATTGCTATTTTTAACTCTTTTTTCACGGGAGCTAAAAAGCTTTTATACTTTGATGCGTATATCAATTACCTAATCGTCGGCTTATTTCGTACGCAATGAGGAGATTCGGTTGAAAGATTGGACCCGTACAGTATATATATACATAATACAGTCGTTATACTCAACAGTTTAACTAAGTATCGTGTCGCTTGCTTAAGAAACGTTGTATGCACTGCGAGAGATAACATCTAGACGGCATTCATCCCAGTGAAACGTTGACCAAGAACATATTTCTTCATATGTTAGCGATGACAGAATCAACGGCTTTAACGAGAAATATGATAGCTGGCTAACCACCACTCTCTCAGTATTGTGTTCGCATTGGTACATATTTCTGGCCCAGTAGAACGTTTGAAACGTTAAATCTTAATTAAGTATCTGTTAGTAACATTCTAATAAATCAAATACGCTGGATGAACAATGAGCAGATGATATGTAATCTTCAGGAATTCCTACGAACCGCGGTTTTACACTTCTTGAACTTGACACGTGTTAACTCTGCGGTTAGTTGTTCATACTTAGTAACCCAGCACGTTATGTAACACCCATTGGGTTCCATTCATTGATATTCTTTAAGCTTTCAAGCGATTTATCTATTTAACCTATGTATTGTATTTTAATGTGTTTTCTTGGATACTCTTATCTTCTGCGGTTTTCTACCGAGGCTCGTACGTCTAGCAGAATATTCGCAAAATCCAAGCCAAGATTGTCTTAACTTAGTTTTTTTTTCAACTATTTTGAGAGAAATAAAGTACAACAGACTCTATATAAATATTTGAAAACCGACACCACAGTAGCAATACGTAGAGTGACACTAGAAGTCGCGCGTGCATTTGCGCTCCGTCCCACAGTCAGGCTAGTCCGAGACGACTTCAGCCTTGAACACATTGAGAATCAGTAAACCTACGCATTGTAATAAATTGGACTTGTATCTGGGTCGCAAAACAATGGCTGCAGTGGACTTTGACCGTTGGGCAATAAATAAACACCATATTTATTGCTGGGGAAAGGAAAAAAACAAAATAAGAATTGGTTGAAACGTATAATATGAAGCAATAATAAAAATTAGGAGGAAACACGGAAAGTATGTTGAAATTGGCAGATGCTATAGTTGCAAAACTAAAAATTTTAAGTTGTTTTCAAGTAACGATCAATTCAAAATTCAGACTCGACGAAGTGACTCAAACCCACAAAAAGATATTTAAATGGGTAGCAACGGAACATGATATTCAATATAGTGATGTTACAATTTTTCTTATGCATGTATTCATTTGTAACTGCAAGTCGATACCTACACATTCTAAATGATTCATTCATATTGAAGTAGAGCTTTTGCAATCGATAAATCGATGAATCATTTTGTAACGGTTATACAAATCATTTTTAATTGCTTGCCGACGTTTAAAGTATCAACAATTATATCATTGGTAGCAAGATCCATTTAGTGCGAAGATAGCATAACAAAGAGAGTCAAGAATATTATTATAAGATTACAATATTCTTATTGATTAATATTTTGTTTATATTGTTCATTACTGAAGATCTATCTGGATTTATTACCTTCATTACTTCTCTTGAAAACAATCGAACATTAAGATGTACACATACATGGTTTAAATTGGCTCCTGTAGGATCAGTAGGTCTTGTTTTCCCTAGTAGAATTCTTGTTGGACTTTTTTCGTTGTATTTCTAGAAGGTTACATGATACTCAACATTAATACTCCTACGGGTGTAGTGAGCCCTTTATGGCATCGTAGACAATATAACATTACACAGCTATGACATATTTACTGTTGCCGCCTCAGGAGTAACATTTAACAGTAGCAATTCCAAGTCGATTTATTGTTAGCTCTGGCTAGTGTGATACGCTGTATTCACGTAAACATTGCACGCGAACGTGACAGTAAATAGTTTATACAGATTTATGAATATTTTCCAACACGTCGTGAATAAATAGAATCATTTTGTATTCGGTTTCTTTGACATTTTTATATATCAATGCAAAATTTTATTTTCTGTATAGGTTGTTAACTGTTTTCACCCATTTTAAGTGCAGCTTTATGAAATCAACACTGTTTTTCCCTTGCAGAGAGGAAAGAAGCTATTGTAAGCCACTAAGACAACACAGTGGCCTAGTAATCCTTGCCTTGCCTTGAAAACAATAAGAGTTTTTAATCTCGCCATCGTCCTTATATTCTCGGAGAGGACATAATAAAAAAGGCATTTGTTACTTTTTTGTTCAAAACAGCCGCCGTTTAAACGGAATTTCTCGGGTTGTGATAAGGAGGCAGTTGTAAGAACAATACAATCTGAAAGTTCAATCTGTACTCGAGAGTTACGAGAAAAATTGGTGTATAAAAAACTGTTTTATGCGTTCCAAGTAGTGGAAGTATTTTTAGGACATTCTTGGGAACTGTTCATTTTGTATACTAGTCTGTTGAAAACACGCTTGGGCAGGCTTCAACATTAAAATTACTGTTGATAAGTACATTAGGTTTAATATACTTTGTTTTTTGTCTTTAGTACATTTTTTGTTATTATTCTGTTTTTACGTAGTAGGTCTAAGTCATTATTGGACCAAAGGTAGACTCCCGCGTAGCAGTAAGCATGCATATGTCGCTTCTTCTTCTGTTTTTATATTCATGTGTTAATTTTACCCATTGAATTATTAATGTCTCAACGATATTAACAAAATCTGTAAACTCCATTGGAAAACTCGCACGTAGCTTGTTTGTTAATGCCATATTGGTAAATTTATATATTACTTATACATGAAAATGTAACTGTCTATGTTACTTTACGATTTATATCCGCTGACCGGAATCCGGACTTTGTTCAAATTATTCATTGCAATAATTATTATTTAATTCTAGGAAAAAGCACAATATAGCTAGACAATATTAATTAAATGAATTTTTAAAAGATTCTATGAACCTATTTAATTTTTCACGAAATTAAATTAAATGATAACTTGTAATAAATTCATATAAACTTCCACAAAAAAGTTATTGATAATATTTGTTTATATAATACTCATTTACGGGTTAATCGAATTTTATACCGTAAAAACAAGCCTGTAGTCCCGGAAGGGGTAGACAGAGAAGTGTGGTACATTTCCACGTTTCACCAGGTATGTTTACATCCCATGGAGTGTAGCTGGTGAGCCTATTGCCATTCATCGGGCACAGACCCAGACTTCAAGTCACTGTTAGAAATTATAAAGTTTGAAAAATCCGACAACACCCGACCCGGAACTGAAGTTCTGGTCGGGAGGTCCTGGGTTGAAACCCAGGATCTCCCGACCGGCAGTTGCGCTTACAACCACTCGACCAACGCGGCAGAATTTTATGCGTGTACCAAAAACGAACAAATTCCAGTAAAACATAACTCAATAAATCTTCCTTCCTTAATTTCAAAATAGGCTCATAAGTCATAATATATATGTGTAATTAATTGCCTTTCATAATTATTCATTTCATATGAATACCGCTTATATGAAATTATTATACGACTATGTGTTAGTTAGTGGACTTTACTATATTTCATAATGACTTTTTTTATTAAATTTAAATGAAATAAATTAAATTTTATTTGAATACTTTTTAAGTGGTACAAAATAATCAAACATAATTATTATTATTTATTTAATGTAGGGCAATATTGATGTATCGACGTGAATGAGTTCACGCGGACTTAAAAATAACAGGTAAATACAAATTTGTATGAATACATCTATAATTATCATTGTTTCACGTGGGCGTGTAGCTGTATGCGACCACTATTATAGACATTTGTATACTGAGGTAAAGTAGGGGAACAGGAAAGCAAGAAAGGCACGAGATATGTACAAGCAACCCCTTGCGTCCGTTTAAAAGGATTTTATGGTTTGGTTTTTTTTTTTCCTCCGCCATCATTTAGAGTATTACAGGGTTGATGTTACATTTTTTTATAGTTTCGTTTTTGTCCAAGAACTTAGTCCGCTGATCTAGAGATTCTTGAGAACGGATTTAGCAATTTTACGAAATGGTCGAATTATATGGTTATGTTCCTGTACGAGTAGTCCGGAAACAAAAGCTCGCCATTTACATACGGGAATGGTTTTAGTGAACCTGCGATTAAAACGTTAAATTGTATATTTTACATTCATTGCGCCACCCCTATAGGCTTAAGTACATCTGCGAAAATGAGTTTCGATTATCAATGAACCAGGCGCGTTATATCGATACTGTATTATTTTATAGGGTTGTCACATTTTGATCCAAGATAAAAATATGATACGTGCATTTTTTTCACAAATCTGTATACTACTGTGGCAAGTAGCATACTCACCATCTTTTCCATGGAACACAAAACGTGATTGATGAAACTTGCGAGTGTACGACACTGCTCTGCCTATCCCTTCGGGGATTACGGGTGTGATATTACTTCTTTTTGTATATCACACTTAGTAACGAAATTAAGAAACATTATTTGCTTGTCTCGGAGGGAATACTTGATGTGGTGTACAATGAGAAAAATATGAAAATGGGATTCGGTTCCAATAATTATGAATATCGTTAATTAAATCATAACAGCCCCGCCAATAAAAATAATGTACCGTCGACGTGAATACGTGGAATTTATTATTGGAGTAAAACTTATTTTGTCCCTATAACGTTAAAATTAATTAAATGACGTAGTAATGGTGTTTACGCGTACAATTGAATTCGTCATTACGCCAAACGTTTACCTGGTGGTTATTTTGCTACATACTAAAAATAAATACGTATGTTGTAATTGTTACACTCCTCGTTGACTGCCTCGGCGGTCGAGTGGTTGCAAGCGCGATTGACGATCGGCAGGTCCTGGGTTCAAATCTCGGGACGGGTACTATTGGATTTTTCTAATTTAGTATTTCTAGTAGTGATTCGACTCTGGAATTGTGCCCGGTGTATGGCAATAGGCTCACCACCTATTTCATGGGAGTTATACGTAGCTGGTGAAACGTGGGGTTGTATTACACTCCTCTGCCTACCCCTTTAGGGATTACAGGCTTGATGTTACGTAATTGTTACATCGCTATAAATATTCTATTTGTATAGTAGTTAATTAGATTTTATTATACTTTTGTATATATTATCATCATTATTATCAGCCTATTTCCGTCCACTGCTGGACATAGGCCTCTCCAATAGCACGCTACTGAGCTCATTCTTCAGCTCGTCACATCCAACTGCTGCCAGCGACTTTGCGTATTTTTGTATATATACACGCATGTAATATTATTCACCTTATTATGTTTGGCCAGTGCTGCCTGCACTTAAGGACAAACTCCAAACCCTACTATCTGAGTATGTTACGTCATAAGTGTATTGTGAATTCCGATGGTACATTAAAATAAAGATTAATTAGAAATTGAAAACTAATTTATATACATAAAATCAAAATATTTCCACAAAATTTTCTCAAAAGTGTTTGTTTTTTAAATACGCATTAAAAATGCATTCATGTTTTACATATTTAATTTTAATGTTGTTGTTATATATATTTTATGGGAAGAATTATGAATATATACTGACCATGTTACGTCTGTGAGAATAGTGATATTTGGCACTCTGTGCTCTCTGCCCAACGCTTGAGAGATCTAGCGTAATAGTAATATTTTTATATATGTGAATATATAGATTGAGTTACACAGGTGGCAACCCTAATTTTAATATCGGACAGGATGTAGTAGTCGTGGCACGAGGGTGGAATATCGTCGGTAACGTCGCTCGCCGCGCGGCCGGCACGGGACATGACTGCGGGTTCCAGACTCATTATTGTAATACGCACGCTCCGACATACTTCGCCTGTACAATATGAGATTTTATTTTGTAATATTGTACAATTGATTTTATACATATCTATATTAGTACCCTATATTTCTACTGTGTATTTGGACATTTTGATGTTGCTCGTATAGATTTTTAACTACATCTGTCGCCATAATTAGGATATTTTAATAAATGAATGAATAAAGGTTTCGGGCATCAAACGATATTTCAGTGCGCAAGTATTTTCAAATAAAATTTTTAACCCGCAAGATATACTAATAGCGATTGGATATTGTTTTTTGTAAGTAGGTACCTACATAACTCGTTTGAAATTCTAAAATACAATTCATATATCTACATATCCTTTGTCAACGGATAATCGGTTGAGGCCTATTCCGTTGCCTTCACCACACGAGGACAGCGGCGTAGACTTTCAAATACAATATCGAGATGCAAATGCATAGCCGGCCTTGTAATAAGCCTGTTTCTTTATGCCGTCTGGAGCGGCGGGCTCGCAGCCAGTCGCCGACAAATTCGATTATTTGCAACCAGACAGACACCCATCCAGCCACAGCGGCTCGCAATACATATATACACGTATTATATACTTGTTTTTATTTCATTACCGGTGTGAGGTTTTATTCGGAGATCGGAACATTCAAAAGTTATTTTTAAGCGATAAATCGGTTGATTAGTATTATTATTGTTACTATGGTTTTATCTCGCGTCATTCCCTTGTGGTGTAGGTAGAGAGCACTGAGTACCAAATGTCTCAATCCCGACAGCCTCGATTAGCTTAACATTAACACTCTTCTACAATAACAAATTTGTCAAAAGGGTTATGAATGCGATGTTCAAGGTTCGATGTTTCGTTAGGCACATTAGTGACCGTACCGGTTTACCCGGATCGGTTGGGTGATGACCGAGTTCGGGGTGTGCGTATTTGTACTTTTTTTCTTCATATTTATTTTCATGGGAAGTCAAAGATCAAACTCTACATACATTTTTTGGATATTGATACATTTCTGTAATGTGCTGCATGGTTATTGATTGATTCTTGTACTTACTTTACTGTTATAAACACTCGTGCCTCCTTGTATAGGAATTACCTTGCAATTTTATAGGTATTAAGGATCTCTTCGTAAGGAAATAAGCATATAGATAATAATTATTGGATAAATAGTAATATTATTCGATACAGCTAATTTTGTGAAGGACCATATTTTTAATTGCTATACAGTAGTATTATGCGTATTGAAAAAAACATTATGTGCATTTCAAATTTACCATACTATGTTAGGATAGTTGTTGATATTGGGCATTACGTTGTAAACGGACTCTACGAGTCATCCGTTCGCGCTCAGATCGATCGGTACTCGCTATGCATATTTCTACGGACACAGGGGCGATACATAAAGTGATGCTTGTCGTTAATTTGTTTAAGCATATACCAATGGTTTGGATTTCACTCCCCCATTTCGGGAGTCCTACTAGTTCAAGTATTATCGTATCATTTAATTAAATGACGTGCGTTTTACATTGACACTTGTTGTAAGGATGAAAGAAAACATCGCGAGGAAATGTGCACATCTGAGCCGTGCATCATGTTATTTGAGTCGTGTAAAGTTTGTTAACGTGTATGTAACAATGAAATCCGTAATTAATGGAACGATGAAGCAGAGTTGAAAATGATTGTTTTTTTTATTACGGCTGTGGTAGACTGATATATTTATGTGTAAGACGACCTATTGTAGACCTCAGTAACCTATATCATGTAGACAGCTATCCTAAATTTCAACAGTCCTATTCGTATTCTACGCCGAAACTACATATACATTTGTCTTTGCCCATATGACTTTTACTACATTAGCATAAATAACTTTTCGAACAAATCTAGGACGCGTTTGGAGCATTTTCGTTCTGCAACCTACAATGTGAAATTGTATATTTGTTGACCCGCCGGCTGTGTTTATGCGTTGAGCCCATTACAACCTTCATCCTTCAAGCCCTGAAGAACGTGCCCAAGTGCCCTTTTTTTCTTTAGGTCAACCCGGTACGAAGTATACTATTTTCGCGTCCTGCGAAATTTTTTCGCACGCTATTTTTTATATTTGAGTGATTTAAATTTTGAACGATTAAAACTGTAACCAATTAAAGTGGGTAGGAGTTCTAATACTTTTTAGTACAAAAAAAGAAAAATGGTAAAATTATTTTGAACCATTTACATATTGTTCGTTATTCTGTACGTTTTTTCTCAATTATTTAAAAGATTCAACGTAATCTATTGTTGATTTTTATTGTTCACTGCAAATAAAGTCATTGGCAGTGCTAGCATTAAAAGTAATAAAACATATAACAATGTTATGACACGCAACGAAGCGAAAATTTATTGACAGCGTAAACAAATTGGTCGAACGCCCGCAGTTGAACGAACCGCGCGACGTATCAGCGCGACTATGAGACGATTTGGTTCATACACTGCACACCCGCTCCTTATCTCAAGCGCGCTTGCCGTACGGGTGAAAGCTATAGAAGCACAGATAACACTGATAACGGATGCGGCTGTGTGATAACAAGGAAATAAATATGTCCAACTTGCCGCCGACCAACTCTCTCTTACTTTCTTTTTTTTAACACGATTAAGTTATCAAAGCGTACGGACTCGTAAATCCCACTGAACTAATCAGCCTTTTCACTATTCATAGTTCTTATCTAGCTACGCTGGCGCGAATTACTGGCGATTGCTCTTAAACATACTTTTCATTACATAATCGACTTGCATTAGTACTTCATTACATACGAGTGAAATGCAATGATGTAGTTCTTGTTGCTGCTTATTTATGTAAAATCTCTCATTCATATTTGATTTTCAAGATGACAATGTGTTACAAATTAACATATACGATAATCGTTTATCATTAAAATGTGATGTCTGTCAGATTTTTTATTTAAAAAAAAATTGTGGTTGATTCCATAGTTAACACGTAAAGAGACGAGATTGTTTATTGTAACATCAGATCCTATGTTGTAAACGTATAAACGAATGTTACAGTATGCGTAAATATATATATATCACACCGAATCATGCAAAAAATGTAACCTATTTCTTGTATTCAAATTTCGATTGTCTTCAAGATAGTCACCACACTTATCCCAGTTTAGAGGCTCGCAGTACTGGAACGACATTTAATGTTTTTTTTTTCCTCTTTTCACAGTGCCGTGGGTAAAACTTGCCTGCTCATCAGTTACACGACAAACGCCTTCCCCGGAGAGTACATACCAACAGTGTGAGTATAATTTTTATATATATTTCATTAGTGGCAAGTAAGCCTGTTGCACCTGTAGCTCGTATTTCTTAAAGGCGAATTTGTTACATGCCTATCTTTCTAAGGAAGTGGAAGCAAGTAATTTTCTAAGGATGTTTCTAGGAAGATTTTTAACTCACTAGAATATCTGATCCAGTGAACGGTTAAAGCCTACCGGTGATTCAATTGTTCATTCATTTGAGATGTGAAAAAATGAATCGTCCACTAACTGATAACAAACTTTCTCACTATATTTTATCAAGAAATCACGCTGGTCATACCGTAAAAGTTTAAGATACATACTCAAATTTCACATTATTTAAATGAAAGGAGCACAGTATAGGCATAATGTGTTTCCAATGTAATGAATGTACCTGATTATAACACAGACAAAAAAGGAAATATTGAATTGTTAATGAGGATTTCAGTGATTCATTAATTCACTCGGCTTATCTGCTTCTTCCCTTCCATGTGTCATTTGCCTGTAAACGTTAAAAGCTTCGCGTGTGTCACTCGGTTATAAATTTAATTGTATGTCGGTTTTATATGATTCATAAAATATGTGTGTGTATGAAATTCTGCAATCTTTTAAAAGCCCTTTGGCCGTAATTAGTTTGCATGCTACTTTGTACGTTCGCGCTCGGATTTTACCAACGACTGTTTCTAGGTACGAAATGTTTATATGACAATTCGATTTTCTCAAAATAGCATTGGATCTGTTTTATTAGATGCTTAAAATCAATGATGTAAGCGGCTATTGGCCTTTCGGCTAATGATTTTTGTTCGAATTCTTTCAATTCTAGAATTCTTGCGTTACTCGCTGGCCTCGTGGAACTTAAAAAACAGTGTATTACGGATATGTAACTGTTCCGGTATTGGACTGGCCATGCACATAAATTACCTATGAGAGGTTAAACAAGTTAGATTTCACCTTAAAACAATATTTGTCACCACTTTGAAGTACACAATATGACTATAAATTACGACAAATGTGACATAGATGATAATCACTACTAACTGTGATAGCTCAGTAGTATAGAAATCGGCCACCCACTCCGGGGTGTTGGGTTCAAATCTCCGCGTCCATTCTACTAGCCTGCAAGTTTACTAACATACACTTGGCAAGCTTTCGTACCCTTAAGCAATCTATG